>WNWK01016859.1:0-12500 GCA_009830355.1 Cherax destructor
CCATACCTCTAACTAATCTAGTTTAAAGTCCTAACAACACCCTCAACTGAGCTAGCAAGAAAATCCACACCTGCCCTGGATAAGTGAACCCCATCCCTGGCATACATGTCATTTCGGCCATAGAAGTGGTCCCAGTTGCAAATGAATGGTACTGCATTATCCTTACAGTGTTTGTCCAGCCAGCAATTGACACCAATTGCCCTGGACAGCCATTCATCTCCAACTCCTCTCCTTGGCAAAATACCACATATGACAGGGTTCCCACCCTTCTTCCTAATTATGTCTATTGCTGACCTATACCTGCTAGTCAGGTCCTCACTCCTACGTCTGCCAACATCGTTGCCTCCAGCACTGAGACAGATAATAGGATTGCTCCCATTACCTCTCATGATGTCGTCCAGACGGCTAACAATATCCTCCATCCCAGCCCCAGGAAAGCAAACCCTCTGTCTCCTACTTCTATCTTTCAAGCAGAAGGCCCTATCCATATACCTAATTTGACTATCCCCAACAAGAACAATGTTCTTACCTTCCTTGGTGTCGTTGTGATGTTCCTGTATCGACTCAATTCATCGGGTAACACGGAGAATCGGTTCGATGTTTCCACAACAGGTTCTGGTTCTTCGTTAATTCTACCTCTCCATCCATCCTCTTGATCTTTAACTTGTCCCATGCATTCCGGCCACTGTCCAGGTTCCTTTCTGGCGAGATTCTCAAGGATTACTACAATCCTCTTGTTTTCCTCAGTCAGTCTGTATCTCAAGCTTAGCTACCCTCAGTTCTTCCTTCAGCTGCTGTAGAGTAGCTCAAGAGGACATCTTGTTCATTCATCAGAGAGCACAAGACCACTCTTCACTAGTAGTCGTCACACTGAGACTTAAGTCAGGTTCTCAATAGAGTATTCACCTTATTGAATCCTTTAATTTTTTCCCTAAGATGTTCTACGTCTCTGTAATCATTTAAGGCTTATTTTCGTACCTAAGATTCTCTCTGCTATAATACATGCTGCATGTGTAATAGTAGTAAAAGACTCAAACGCAGATCCATCTAATGATTAGCAGATTACCCAGGAGATGCAACAGATTCTTAAGTCATAATCCCAGTAATCATTTTCATACCTAATTTGTACTCCCAGGTCTAGTTCAATATACTGGATTTGTTCACTCCATCAACTCCCTATCTTCCAAATCTATTTCTAAGCTTCTTACTTATTTGAATCATAGGCTTCGTCTTGAGAATCCCAAGACCTTATTTATCCTTGTAGCATCGCCATTTTCCGAATTGAGTCCTGAATGCTCCTTCATCATACATAGTAATGTATCTACATATTTCGGTCATCAGCGAATTTGCTAACATAAATCTACTCATAAGCTAGTTATATTATTCTAAAGAACCAACGGCTCCAATTAGTGATCCTTCAAGAAAGCTGTAACCTCTACTCGTTTCAACCTGATGATATACATCCTACTAATCAGTTCCTTAAGAACATAAGAACATAAGAAAGGAGGAACACTGCAGCAGGCCTGTTGGCCCATACTAGGCAGGTCCTTCACATTCCATCCCACCAACAGAACACTTGTTCAACCCAATTTCAATGCTACCCAAGAAATAAGTTTGATAATTTATTTACTCATGTGCAATTCCCACTCAAATCCAACCCCTCTCACTCATGAATTTATCCAACCTAAATTTAAAACTACCCAAGGTCCTAGCTTCAATAACCCTACTAGGCAGACTGTTCCACTCATCAACTACCCTATTTCCAAACCAATACTTTCCTATATCCTTTCTAAATCTAAACTTATCTAACTTGAATCCATTATTGCGGGTTCTCTCTTGGAGAGATATCCTCAAGACCTTATTTATATCCCCTTTGTTAATACCCATTTTCCACTTGTATACCTCGATCATGTCTCCCTCATTCTACGTCTTACAAGTGAATGTAATTTAAGGGTCTTCAATCTTTCTTCGTAAGTAAGATTTCTAATGCTATGTATTAATTTAGTCATTCTACGCTGAATGTTTTCTAACAATTTATTCCATTCTGTAATATGGAGACCAGAACTGAGCTGCGTAATCTAGGTGAGGCCTTACTAATGATGTATAAAGCTGTAATATAACCTCTGGACTTCTGTTGCTAACACTTCTTGATATAAATCCCAGTAATCTATTTGCCTTATTACTTACGCTTAGGCATTGCTGCTTGGTTTAAGGTTGCTGCTTACCATCACCCCCAAGTCCTTCTCGCAATCTGTACTGGCTAAGTTCTAACGTTATTTAACTATAAGTGCTGGGTTATGGACACTCCCGAGCTTTAGAACTTTGCATTTATCTACATTGAACTGCATCTGCCATTTTTCTGACCAGGAATTGAGTTTGTCTAAATCCTCCTGAAGTTCACTGACATCTACGTCTGAATCGATTATCCTACCTATCTTCGTGTCATCAGCGAATTTGCTCATATCACTAGAATTCCCTCGTCAAGGTCATTTATATATATTATAAACAACAACGGGCCCAAACCGATCCCTGTGGAACGCCACTTGTTACAGATCCCCACTCAGATTTAACCCCATTAATGCACACCTCTGCTTCCTATTGGTGAGCCATGACTCGATCCATGAAAACACTTTTCCCCCAATGCCTGAGCAGCCACTTTCTTTAACAGTCTCTGATGTGGTACTCTATCAAAAGCCTTACTAAAATCCAAATAAACAATATCGAATTCTTTATCATGATCAACTGCCTCAAAGCCTTACTGAAAAAGTTAATAAATTAGTTAGGCAGGAACGGCCTGTGAATCCATGTTGAGTATCATTAATCAAATTATGCCTATCGAGATGGCTTCTTATGTTATCAGCTATAATCGACTCTAATAATTTGCCTACAATTGAGTTAGACTTATTGGGCGGTAATTTGATGGTAACGACTTGTCCCTGCTTTAAAAATAGGAATTACATTAGCCATCTTCCACGTATCAGACACTACACCTGTTTGAAGAGATAGGTTAAAAATGTTAGTTAAGGGTTCACAGAGTTCAATTTTGCATTCCTTAAGAACCCTTGAAAAAGCTCATCAGGGCCTGGCGATTTATTTTGCTTCAAACGGTCTATCTGTTTGATAACTATTTCGCTAGTGACTGTGATACTACATAATTTATCTTCTTCAGGCCCACTAAAATACCTAATTCTTGGGATATTATTAGTGTCTTCCTGAGTGAAAACCGAGAGAAAATAATTATTAAAAATAGAGCACATTTCATTCTCTTTGTCAGTAAGATACCCATAATTATTTTTAAGGGGACCTATCTTATCTCTAACTTTTGTTCTATACACCTGGAAAAAACTTTTGGGTTAGTTTTCGAATCCCTAGCAACTTTAATTTCGTAGTCCCGCTTAGCTTTTCTTATCCCCTTTTAACGTCCCTCTTAATGTCAATATACTGATTCATAAGATGACCCTCACCTCTTTTGATACGCCTATAAATTCCTTTCTTCTGCCCTAAAAGATATTTGAGCCTATTATTCATCCATTTTGGGTCATTTCTATTCGATCTAATTTCTTTATATGGGATAAATGTTCTTTGGGCAGCATGTATAGTGTTCAGAAAACTGTCATATTGATAGCTCTCTTCATTACCCCAGTCCACAGATGATAAGTGTTCTCTAAGTCCATTGTAATCTGCTAAGCGAAAATCTGGGACCGTTACTGAGTTATTCCTACTATGAAACTTCCATTCAATGCCAAAGGTAATTGATTTGTGGTCGCTTGCGCCGAGTTCCTCTGTAATTTCTAAATTATTAACAAGGGTTTCCTTGTTTGCCAGAACTAAGTCAAGCAGATTATTTCCCCTTGTAGGTTCTGTCACAAACTGCTTCAAAAAACAATCTTGAACTACTTCTAAGAAATCGTTAGATTCTAAATTCCCAGTCAAAAAATTCCAATCAATTTGACTAAAGTTGAAGTCACCCAGAATAACTACGTTATCGTGCATTGTGGCCTTAACAATTTCCTCCCATAGTAGTCTCCCTTGGTCCCTATCTAAGTTTGGGGGACGGTATATCACACCTAAAATCAATTTTTCATGCCCCTCTGAAAATTCTATCCAGACAGACTCTGTATGTGTTATTTCAGACTTTATTCCCTTTTTTATGCAACAGTTCAAGCGATCTCGGACATACAGTGCCACTCCACCCCCTTCCCGAAACTTCTGTCTACTTGGAACAATTTAAAACCCTGTATATGACATTCAGCAGGCATGTCCCTATTTTCGTATTGAACCACGTCTCAGTTATGGCAAATACATCAATGTTACCTGCACTTGCAACTAATCTCAAATCGTCCATCTTATTCCTAGCACTACGACTATTTGTATAATACACTTTTAAAGACCCTCCTTTCTCTTTACCCTTCCTGCTCCATTCTGTTTTCCACTATACATATTACTGTCCTTGTTATTGTTAAGAATTTTTATATCAAAGCCTAGATCTATATTTCGACATTCAGTATTTTCCATTTCTAAACCCATACCTCTAACTAATCTTAGTTTAAAGTCCTAACAACACCCTCAACTGAGCTAGCAAGAAAATCCACACCTGCCCTGGATAAGTGAACCCCATCCCTGGCATACATGTCATTTCGGCCATAGAAGTGGTCCCAGTTGCAAATGAATGGTACTGCATTATCCTTACAGTGTTTGTCCAGCCAGCAATTGACACCAATTGCCCTGGACAGCCATTCATCTCAACTCCTCTCCTTGGCAAAATACCACATATGACAGGGTTCCCACCCTTCTTCCTAATTATGTCTATTGCTGACCTATACCTGCTAGTCAGGTCCTCACTCCTACGTCTGCCAACATCGTTGCCTCCAGCACTGAGACAGATAATAGGATTGCTCCCATTACCTCTCATGATGTCGTCCAGACGGCTAACAATATCCTCCATCCCAGCCCCAGGAAAGCAAACCCTCTGTCTCCTACTTCTATCTTTCAAGCAGAAGGCCCTATCCATATACCTAATTTGACTATCCCCAACAAGAACAATGTTCTTACCTTCCTTGGTGTCGTTCGTGATGTTCCCTGTAGTCGACTCACATTCATCGGGTAACACGGAGAATCGGTTCGATGTTTCCACAACAGGCTTCTGGTTCTTCGTTAATTCTACCTCTCCACCCATCCTCTTGATCTTTAACTTTGTCCCATGCATTCCAGCCACTGCCCAGGTTCCTTTCTTGGCTTGAGGATTCTCAACAGGAGGATTACTACGAATCCTCTTGTTTTCCTCAGTCAGTCGCTGTATCTCAAGCTTAGCTACCCTCAGTTCTTCCTTCAGCTGCTGGTAGAGTAGCTCAGAGAGGACATCTTGTTCAGATTCACAGAGAGCACACAAGACAAGTCTTCACTGAGTTAAGTCAGGTCCACCACAGAACGAAAATCAGGAACTTTTACCGTATTATCCCTATTCTGGTACTCCCAGGTAATATTAAAAGTAATGGATTTGTGATCACTAGCGCCAAGCTCTTCAGTGATCTCCAGATTATTTACGAGTGTTTCCTTATTTGACAAGACAAGGTCGAGCAAATTATTACCTCTGGTAGGCTCTGTCACACACTGCTTCAGAAAACATAAAGTCACTGGACTCCAGATAACCGGTCAAAGAAGTCCAGTCAATTTGACTAAAAGAAGTCCAGTCAATTTGACTAAGAAGTCCAGTTAATTTGACTAAAGAAGTCCAGTCAATTTGACTAAGAAGTCCAGTCAATTTGACTAAAGAAGTCCAGTCAATTTGACTAAGTCCAGTCAATTTGACTAAAGAAGTCCAGTCAATTTGACTAAAGAAGTCCAGTCAATTTGACTAAAGAAGTCCAGTCAATTTGACTAAGAAGTCCAGTCAATTTGACTATGAAGTCCAGTCAATTTGACTATGAAGTCCAGTCAATTTGACTATGAAGTCCAGTCAATTTGACTAAAGAAGTCCAGTCAATTTGACTAAAGAAGTCCAGTCAATTTGACTAAGAAGTCCAGTCAATTTGACTATGAAGTCCAGTCAATTTGACTAAAGAAGTCCAGTCAATTTGACTAAAGAAGTCCAGTCAATTTGACTAAAGAAGTCCAGTCAATTTGACAGGACGCGACCCACACCAGTCGACTAACACCCAGTTTCCCATTTTACTGGTGAGGAAGTAAGGAAACACTTGTAAGACGTAGAATGAGGGGAGACATGATCGAGGTATACAAGTAGAAAATGGGTATTAACAAAGGGGATATAAATAAGGTCTTGAGGATATCTCTCCAAGAGAGAACCCGCAATAATGGATTCAAGTTAGATAAGTTTAGATTTAGAAAGGATATAGGAAAGTATTGGTTTGGAAATAGGGTAGTTGATGAGTGGAACAGTCTGCCTAGTAGGGTTATTGAAGCTAGGACCTTGGGTAGTTTCAAATTTAGGTTGGATAAATTCATGAGTGATAGGGGTTGGATTTGAGTGGGACTCGCGCATGAGTGGGTAGAATTGTCAAAGCTTATTTCTTGGGTAGCATTGAAAATTGGGTTGAGCAAATATTCTGTTAGTGGGACGGATTGTGAAGGACCTGCCTAGTATGGGCCAACAGGCCTGCTGCAGTGTTCCTCCTTTCTTATGTTCTTATGTTCAATGTTTCTACCCTCGCCGGGAATCGAACCCGGACCCCTTACTGTGTGAAGCAGTGAAAAAGCCTACTGTATAGGCGAAACGTTTCATAAGAACATAAGAAAGAAGGAACACTGCGGCAGGCCTACTGGCCCATGCGAGGCAGTTTCAACACTTTACACCCAACTGCTGCACCTGCGTCTTAATCATCAACATGGGCCAGTATACATACCTGTTACTTTCTTAGTTGGAACAAGTGCGGTCGCCGACTCGTTCGAACGCTCCGACCTACGAGAGGTGGGATCCAAGCCGCAGCTGCCTGCGGCAGTTGGAACACCTGCGGCTTGTGTTTACGTGGTTGTCGTGTGGATATCGACGCTCCAGACTACCTCCCCACCCCGTCTAACCCACACACACGTAAGGGCCACCCTCTGCGGTCTCTTACCACCACTCTCGCCCTTACAGCTGCTGGGCGTAAATGCCTAAGGTGAGACAAGTATTTTGACGCTACAATTGTGTTATTCTCTATTGCTAAGCAACCGGCTTATACATCACTCGGAAATATCGTTGTTTCGAACATGGCGCTACAGGTCATCGTAGGAGTTCAAACTCCACCCGTTCCGTGGTTTGTTACGAGTGTTGTACATGTATGGTACACAGTACCCACATGATGAAGAATTAGATACATAAGAAGAACATAAGAATGGAGGAACACTGCAGAAGGCCTACTGGCCCATACAAGGCAGGTCCTTATCAAAACCACCACTACCTAAGAATTTGGAAATAAATGGTATAAAATACCGACACAATGGAAAAATAAACACATAAGCAGTATAATGTGATCCTTTATTGACAACGTTTCGCCCACGCAGTGGCTTTATCGAGTCACAGACAGATCTACCTGGAAATGAGCAACATGGAGATATATAGGTCAGTCAGGTGGAGAATGCTGGGTCAGGTGGAGAAAGCTGCATGTGAGTCTTAAAGTAGGGGATAGTTAAAACATAGTGTGACAAGGACCTGCAGTGTACCATTAATGGTACACTGCAGGTCCTTAAGTCACACTATGTTTTTAACTATCACACTACTTTAAGACTCAATGCAGCTTTCTCCACCTGACCACATTCTCACCTGACTGACCCTATATATATCTCCATGTTGCTCATTTTCCAGGTAGATCTGTCTGTGACTCGATAAGCACTGCGTGGCGAAACGTCAATAAGGATCCATTATACTGCTTATGTGTTATTTTCCACCTAAATTTACTCCCGTACTCACGACACCAATCAAACCCAGCCCCTCCCACTCATATATTTGTCCAATCTCTTTTTAAAGCCACCCAAGGTCCTAGCCTCTATCACAGTACTCGGAAGATTGTTCCACGCATCTACAACTCTGTTCGAAAACCAGTACTTGCCTATGTCCTTTCTAAATCTAAATTTATCCAATTTAAATCCGTTATTTCTGGTTCTTACTTGGTTCGATATCCTCAGTATTTTATTAATATCTCCTTTGTTTATGCCCATCATCCACTTGTACACCTCGATGATATCTCCCCTCATTCTACGTCTCTCCAGAGAGTGGAGATTCAACGCTCTAAGTCTATCTTCATACGTGTGCAACATCTGGGTGTCTTTACTGCAGACGTTTCGCCCTCCAGTGGCTTTATCAGTACAAATTCTAGGATATAATTGGAAGACAGTGTAACTATATACAAAATATGAGGTAATCAGTCCCCCAGCCTTGGAGTTGGTGAAGAGCACCGTCACTGAAGGGCGAAACGTCTACAATAAAGACACCCAGATGTTGCACGTGTCTAATTCGTTACGAATATTATATTCAGTTAAAATATTACTACTGCTGCTTATATCACTACTACTTCTACCACCACTAGTATTACACCTCACTTGGAGAGTATATATATACCATCTGTGTCCATGTATCGCTTGTAACGGCTTGACAAAGCTCCTGGAGAGCGAAACGTTACCACAATAAAATGTCACATTAGTTGCATTTGTGTCCTTTTACTTAACATATTGTGGGTAATTCTACCAATATTATTACAGTTACAATATTAACTGTTGAGTACCAGTCACCGGTCCTCCTTGTACTAGTATCAATCTCCGGTATAAGGACCTTCCTTGTATGGGCCAGTAGGCCTTCTGCAGTGCTCCTGCTCTAGTACCAGTCACTGGTACCTAATACCAGTCACTAGCGTTTATATTTTAAGACAAGACAGCTGTTGGGGGTGGAGGGAGGAGCGTTAAGCCCGTAAGGGCCATAATGAGCCTGGTGAATGGGAGGTCATCAGGTCTGATCCAAGGAAGGAGCTAGCTCCAATTCCTTGCATCAAGAGCCCTTCATCAGCATGTTTCAGCAGGTCTAGAGTGGCCCAGATCTATGATGGTCCAGAAGGGATCGAAACGTCGCTATAAATTCCCAATTTTATATGTGGGTTATTTGTGTATATGATTTCCAATGAGGGTTGAGGTACACGTTGCCGGAGGTACACAGGGGATCTCTGTTTCGCCCATGTCTGTGTAAAGGCTGAATTACTGACATGTCAGGTCAAATGACACTGAAGCGACGTTTCGCGAAACGTTGCCACGATAAAATATCACATTAGTATCCTTGTTCCTAATAGGTGTACGGCTACCTCAGTCACGTGACGAAGAAAAAAGTGTGTGTATGTGTGTGTGTGGAGCGATGGGGGAGTCCGTCCCCCTGCACGAACGAGGTAGCGGAGAGACCCTGGGTCACAAGCTTACCCCATGACTGCACCTGCGCCAGTCTGTGTTGAGGTGTGTGTGTGGTGACAGCAGCTCGCTGGATGGGTACGCCTTGCTGGGCCAAGCTACCAGCTACCAGGCCGTTCTCAGAGGCGTAGCGAGACCGGGGGGGAAGGAAAGGTCACCCAGCGGCGCCACGGTACACAGGGATGCGACTCCTGGGGCACGCCGCTACAGGATACCGAGATATGAGAGTAGATCCACTCCTGAAGAGCAACCGGGGCTGGGCCGCACACTGACCGGAGCTCCTGGCACATCCTTAGACGCGTCAGGACTCCAAGGACACAACACCAAGATCTAAGGAGACACCGCTGACAGCCAGAACTGTTCAAAGGACCCACCAGGATCGAACAAGATAAGCTGTGAGCCAGAACCCTTCAGGGAACACATTAGGACACGTCGCCAGGATCTTACTAGACACCGCTGACAACACATCTTCCATAAAGGTCACTCTTGTGTTTACTTTTAGTGTTTGAGTCTGTGGTTTAGACGAAGAAGATACTTGTGCAACACTCGGGTATCTTTCCCCAGCCAGGAAGTCACTAGCTGGCGAATCTTTTCCACAACAAAAATACCCAAGTGTTTCACAAGTGTCTCATTCGTCACTTGTCGGTTATCTGAACCATTTATTTACTACTCATCTAAGACCTCAATTGACATGACGCTAGTTGAAGATGATATAAAACACCGAAAATATGATGATTAAGACATGCGCAACGTCTCTGAGTACGTGTTATATACTTTGTTATATTCCCTGACGTTGCATATACAGCTTCCACTGGACAAGGCGTTTTGCTAAAACCAAAACGCATTGAAGATCACCACTGTTCACCGCCCCCACACCGGTGTATATACAAGCCACTTTATATAACAAGGAACCACGTGCTGTTCCCTCCATGTCCCTTGTTCTTCAAGATCATAGTTCCAGCCACGATGTTGGCATTGAAGAACAAATAAAATACCCACACGATTATAAAGAGGTCATTTGCTCACAACGTTTCGCTCCCCCCCCCCCCCACAACATGGACATCATTAAATCACAAAGAGATTTTTCTGTGTCTCTTTTTTTTTCCTTGTCTAGCATCACTGTCTCCAGAACTTCACCTTCTGGGACGCCACCTTCAGGGTCTTCACCTTCAGGGCCTCAATTTCCCCTTCATTTCACCGTCTTCATTTTGACTAAGACTTTCTGCCTTGATTTAGGTGATGGGTTCTTGATGCAAGGATCAAAAATATTGCCTCTCCTTATCCAGGCTCTATATGACGTGTGTAGCGATTCCCTACGATTAATAATAATAATAATAATAATAATAATAATAATAATAATAATAATAATAATAATAATAATAATAACAACAACAACAACAACAACAATACAACTTCGTGACTTATTTGTTACCCCGTGTGTTGTGTTACCCCGTGTGTTGTGTGTTACCCCGTGTGTTGTGTTACCCCGTGTGTTGTGTTACCCCGTGTGTTGTGTTACCCCGTGTGTTGTGTTACCCCGTGTGTTGTGTTACCCCGTGTGTTGTGTTACCCCGTGTGTTGTGTTACCCCGTGTGTTGTGTTACCCCGTGTGTTGTGTTACCCCGTGTGTTGTGTTACCCCGTGTGTTGTGTTACCCCGTGTGTTGTGTTACCCCGTGTGTTGTGTTACCCCGTGTGTTGTGTTACCCCGTGTGTTGTGTGTTACCCCGTGTGTTGTGTGTTACCCCGTGTGTTGTGTATTACCCCGTGTGTTGTGTGTTACCCCGTGTGTTGTGTGTTACCCCGTGTTTGTGTGTTACCCCGTGTGTTGTGTTACCCCGTGTGTTGTGTGTTACCCCGTGTGTTGTGTTACCCCGTGTGTTGTGTGTTACCCCGTGTGTTGTGTTACTCCGTGTGTTGTGTTACCCCGTGTGTTGTGTTACCCCGTGTGTTGTGTTACTCCGTGTGTTGTGTTACCCCGTGTGTTGTGTTACCCCGTGTGTTGTGTGTTACCCCGTGTGTTGTGTTACTCCGTGTGTTGTGTTACCCCGTGTGTTGTGTTACCCCGTGTGTTGTGTTACTCCGTGTGTTGTGTTACCCCGTGTGTTGTGTTACCCCGTGTGTTGTGTGTTACCCCGTGTGTTGTGTTACTCCGTGTGTTGTGTTTACCCCGTGTGTTGTGTTACCCCGTGTGTTGTGTGTTACCCCGTGTGTTGTGTTACCCCGTGTGTTGTGTGTTACCCCGTGTGTTGTGTTACCCCGTGTGTTGTGTGTTACCCCGTGTGTTGTGTTTACCCTGTGTTGTGTGTTACCCCGTGTGTTGTGTTACCCCGTGTGTTGTGTTACCCCGTGTGTTGTGTGTTACCCTGTGTGTTGTGTGTTACCCCGTGTGTTGTGTGTTACCCCGTGTGTTGTGTGTTACCCCGTGTGTTGTGTTACCCCGTGTGTTGTGTGTTACCCCGTGTGTTGTGTGTTACCCCGTGTGTTGTGTTACCCCGTGTGTTGTGTGTTACCCCGTGTGTTGTGTGTTACCCCGTGTGTTGTGTGTTACCCCGTGTGTTGTGTGTTACCCCGTGTGTTGTGTGTTACCCTGTGTGTTGTGTGTTACCCCGTGTGTTGTGTTACCCCGTGTGTTGTGTGTTACCCTGTGTGTTGTGTGTTACCCCGTGTGTTGTGTGTTACCCCGTGTGTTGTGTGTTACCCCGTGTGTTGTGTGTTACCCGTGTGTTGTGTGTTACCCCGTGTGTTGTGTGTTACCCTGTGTGTTGTGTGTTACCCGTGTGTTGTGTGTTACCCCGTGTGTTGTGTGTTACCCCGTGTGTTGTGTGTTACCCCGTGTGTTGTGTGTTACCCCGTGTGTTGTGTGTTACCCCGTGTGTTGTGTGTTACCCCGTGTGTTGTGTGTGTACCCCGTGTGTTGTGTGTTACCCGTGTGTTGTGTGTTACCCCGTGTGTTGTGTGTTACCCTGTGTGTTGTGTGTTACCCCGTGTGTTGTGTGTTACCCCGTGTGTTGTGTGTTACCCCGTGTGTTGTGTGTTACCCCGTGTGTTGTGTGTTACCCGTGTGTTGTGTGTTACCCCGTGTGTTGTGTGTTACCCCGTGTGTTGTGTGTTACC
>WNWK01016859.1:15000-20000 GCA_009830355.1 Cherax destructor
GAGGCTGGTACACGCTGTTTAGCTGGGGTTCTATCAAGTTCTAAGTCGAGGTTTACCAGGTCATGGCTTGCTGAGGCCGTGTACGGGGCGAAAGTGGTGCCCCTTGCAATGTTTCTCCCGCAGTCATCAGCAACACTTGCCATCTCAAAGTTTCTCTTATCTGGCTGCAGCACAAGTTTTTATTAGTGAGACGTTTCGCTCTTGCAGAAGGAGAAACGGTGACCTAATAATAAAAAAAATGCTCGCTCTGCGACGTCTCGCCCTCCTTCCTCTTCTTAACTTCGCAAAATCGTTCGTCTTGAAGTGTTTCCCGAGGTGCTAAGAGAAAAATTCCAGTTACGTAAGACGTATTAAGAGACTATTGTTGTGCTTTTGTTCCATGTGCTCCACAACAGCTGTTGTTGAACCAGATTTAGCCTTCACAGATTTCAAGTGAACCGACCGATTTCTTTCTTCTCCGTGTCATACTGTCTTTGTCCTCCGTGTCATACTGTCGTTGTTCTCCGTGTCATACTGTCGTTGTTCTCCGTGTCATACTGTCGTTGTCCTCAGTGTCATACTGTCGTTGTCCTCCGTGTCATATTGTCGTTGTCCTCAGTGTCATACTGTTGTTGTTCTCCGTGTCATACTGTCGTTGTTCTCCGTGTCATACTGTCGTTGTCCTCCGTGTCATACTGTCGTTGTTCTCCGTGTCATACTGTCGTCCTCTGTGTCATACTGTTGTTGTTCTCCGTGTCATACTGTCGTTGTTCTCCGTGTCATACTGTCGTTGTTCTCCGTGTCATACTGTTGTTGTTCTCCGTGTCATACTGTCGTTGTTCTCCGTGTCATACTGTCGTTGTCCTCTGTGTCATACTGTTGTTGTTCTCCGTGTCATACTGTTGTTGTCCTCTGTGTCATACTGTCGTTGTCCTCTGTGTCATACTGTCGTTGTTCTCCGTGTCATACTGTCGTTGTTCTCCGAGTCATACTGTCGTTGTTCTCCGTGTCATACTGTCATACTCCGTGTCACTACGGAGGACAACGACAGTATGACACGGAGATACAACGACGTATGACAGTTAGGACAATGACAGTATGACACGAAACAACGGTCAGTAGACACTGAGAACAACAACAGTATGACAGAGACAACGACAGTGACACGGAGAACAACGACGTATGACACGAGAACAGACAGTATGACAGCGAGAACAACGACAGTATGACACGGAGAACAACGACAGTATGACACGGAGATCAAGCTTTACAGTATGACACAGAGGACAACGACAGTATGACACGGAGGACAACGACAGTATGACACAGAAACGACAGTATGACACGAGAACAGTATGAACAGGTCACTGACAAGAGGACAACGACAGTATGACACGGAGAAACGACAGTATGACACGAGAGACGAACAACAGTATGACACAGAGGACAACGACAGTATGACACAGAGGACAACGACAGTATGACACAGAGGACAACGACAGTATGACACAGAGGACAACAACAGTATGACACAGAGGACGACAGTATGACACTGAGGACAACGACAGTATGACACGGAGAACAACGACAGTATGACACGGAGGACAACGACAGTATGACACGGAGAACAACGACAGTATGACACGGAGAACAACAACAGTATGACACAGAGGACAACGACAGTATGACACGGAGAACAACGACAGTATGACACGGAGAACAACGACAGTATGACACGGAGAACAACGACAGTATGACACGGAGAACAACGACAGTATGACACGGAGGACAACGACAGTATGACACGGAGGACAACGACAGTATGACACGGAGAACAAAGACAATATGACACGGAGGACAAAGACAATATGACACGGAGAACAAAGACAATATGACACGGAGAACAAAGACAATATGACACGGAGAACAAAGACAGTATGACACGGAGAACAAAGACAATATGACACGGAGAACAAAGACAGTATGACACGGAAGACAAAGACAGTATGACACGGAGACACTGACAGTATGACACGAGCAAAACAGTATGACACGGAGGACAAAGAATATGACACGGACAAGACAGTGACACGGAGAACAAACATATGACACGGAGACAAGACAGTATGACACGGGAGAAGACAGATGACAAGAGACAAAACAGTGAACGGACAACGACAGATACACAGAGGCAGACAGATGACACGGAGAAAACATATGACACGAGACAGACATGACACGGAGAACAAGAAGTATGACACGGAGAACAACAACAGATGACACGAGGACAACGACAGTATGACACGGAACGACGTATGACACGGAGACAACGACGTATACCGGAGAACAACAGTATGACCGGAACAACGACATGACACGGAGATCGACGTATAACGGAGAACAACAACGTTGCTAGACAGCGTATGACAGGAGAATCAACGACAGTATGACACGAGGACAACGACAGTATGACACGAAAACGACAGTATGACACGAGGACAACGACAGTATGACACGGAACAACGACAGTATGACACGAGAACAACGACAGTATGACACGGAGAACAACGACAGTATGACACGAGGACAACGACAGTATGACACGGAGACAACGACAGTATGACACGAGAACACAGTATGACACTGAGACACGACAGTATGACACGGAGAACAACGACAGTATGACACGGAGGACAACGACAGTATGACACGGAGAACAACGACAGTATGACACGAGAACACAACGAGTATGACACGAGGACAACGAATATGACACGAGACAACGACAGTATGACACGAGGACAACGACAGTATGACACGGAGAACAACGACAGTATGACCGAGACAACGACAGTATGACACGGAGGACAACGACAGTATGACACAGAGGACAACGACAGTTGACACGGAGAACAAGACATATGACACGGAGACAAGACAGTATGACACGGAGTAACAGACATATACACGGAGACAACGACAGTATGACACGGGACAGACAGTATGACACGAGAACAACGACAGTATGACCGAGGCAGACTATGACTCGGACGTCGTATGCAGACAACACATTCCGAGACAACTGCGTTGACACGGAGACAGACAGTATGACTCGGGAATGTCGTTGCTTGTGCACGAGTACATGTACGTTGTCTCGTGCAACGACGTATGTACACGGAACACGTACGTTGACAGTATGTCGTTGTCCTCGTGTCAACGTCGTTCCTCGGTCATACTGTCGATTGTCTCAGTGTCATACTGTCGTTTCTCGTGTCATACTGTCGTTGTCTCCGTGTCATACTGTCGTTGTCTCGTGTCATACTGTTACTCCGTGTCATACTGTCGTTGTACTCCGTGTCATATGTCGTTGTCCTCGTGTCATACTGTCGTTTCTCGTGTCATACTCGTTGCCCCCGTGTCATACTCGATCGTTGTCCTCGTGTCATGACTGTCGATTTACTACATTGTCATACTGTCGTTGTCCGTGTATACTGTCGTTGTCTCGTGTCATACTACTTGTCTCCGGACAACACGTACTCGGGCAACGTCGTTTCCGTGTCATACTGTCGTTGTCCTCGTGTCAACACGTATGCTCGGTCATACGTCGTTGTCCCGGAACAACGCGTTGTCTCGTGCTCAATACTGCGTTGTCTCGTGTCATACTGTCGTATTCTGTCACGGACGCGTTGTATCCACGTGTCATACTGTGCCTCCAGTGCACTGTCGATTGCCGGTGTCATACTGTCGTTGTCTCTGTGTCATACTGTCGTTGTCCTCCGTGTCATATTGTCTTTGTTCTCCGTGTCATACTGTCTTTGTCCTCCGTGTCATACTGTCTTTGTCCTCCGTGTCATACTGTCGTTTTCCTCCGTGTCATATTGTCTTTGTCCTCTGTGTCATACTGTCTTTGTTCTCCGTGTCATACTGTCGTTGTCCTCCGAGTCATATTGTCTTTGTTCTCCGTGTCATATTGTCTTTGTTCTCCGAGTCATATTGTCTTTGTCCTCCGTGTCATACTGTCTTTGTTCTCCGTGTCATACCCGCTGACGTCAGAGGCTCAGCGCATGTGCACAGCCTCACATAGGCGTACACCCTCACGAGCGTTAGACCTACGAGCGAGACAGACGGTGTGGCTGGGCTCTTCTTCACTTACTGTAAATATACCGTAACCATCCAACAAGGAGTATCTTTGACCACCTATATATCTCTCTCAAGACCCACACAACAAGTGGGATGTGTGCACATATGAGATGGGTGTGTGCACATGTGAGTGGGGTGTGTGCATATGTGAGTGGTATGTGTGCACATGTGAGATGGGTGTGTGCACATGTGAGTGGGGTGTGTGCACATGTGAGTGGAGTGTGTGCACATGTGAGTGGGGTGTGTGCACATGTGAGTGGGATGTATACACATGTGAGATGGGTGTGTGTACATGTGAGTGGGGTGTGTGCACATGTGAGTGGGATGTATGCACATGTGAGATGGGTGTGTGTACATGTGAGTGAGGTGTGTGCACATGTGAGTGGGGCAATGTTTTATTACATCGCCCACTCAATGACCTTTTAGTCTGTGCACTCTGTACAATTTTAAGCTTCTTCCACCACACACCTGCTGTCTGCCACCACACACCTGCTGTCTGCCACCACACACCTGCTGTCTGCCACCACACACCTGCTGTCTGCCACCACACACCTGCTGTCTGCCACCACACACCTGCTGTCTGCCACCACACACCTGCTGTCTGCCACCACACACCTGCTGTCTGTCACCACACACCTGCTGTCTGCCACCACACACCTGCTGTCTGCCACCACACACCTGTCTGCCACCACACACCTGCTGTCTGCCATCACACACCTGCTGTCTACCACAACACACCTGTCTACCACCACACAGTTACTATCTACCACCACACAGCTACTGTCTGCCACCACACACCTGCCGTCTACCACCGAACAGCTACTGTCTACCACCACACACCTGCTGTCTGTCACCACACAGCTGCTGTCTGCCACCACACA
>WNWK01016859.1:25000-43844 GCA_009830355.1 Cherax destructor
GTTACAGGCTGTGTGCTCAGGCCTTCTAACAGAGAGGTGGTGTTACAGGCTGTGTGCTCAGGCCTTCTAACAGAGAGGTGGTGTTACAGGCTGTGTGCTCAGGCCTTCTAACAGAGAGGTGGTGTTACAGGCTGTGTGCTCAGGCCTTCTAACAGAGAGGTGGTGTTACAGGCTGTGTGCTCAGGCCTTCTAACAGAGAGGTGGTGTTACAGGCTGTGTGCTCAGGCCTTCTAACAGAGAGGTGATGTTACAGGCTGTGTGCTCAGGCCTTCTAACAGAGAGGTGGTGTTACAGGCAGTTTGCTTATTCCTTCTAACAGAGAGGTGGTGTTACAGGCTGTGTGCTCAGGCCTTCTAACAGAGGTGGTGTTACAGGCTGTGTGCTCAGGCCTTCTAACAGAGAGGTGGTGTTACAGGCTGTGTGCTCAGGCCTTCTAACAGAGGTGGTGTTACAGGCTGTGTGCTCAGGCCTTCTAACAGAGAGGTGGTGTTACAGGCTGTGTGCTCAGGCCTTCTAACAGAGAGGTGGTGTTACAGGCTGTGTGCTCAGGCCTTCTAACAGAGAGGTGGTGTTACAGGCTGTGTGCTCAGGCCTTCTAACAGAGAGGTGGTGTTACAGGCTGTGTGCTCAGGCCTTCTAACAGAGAGGTGGTGTTACAGGCTGTGTGCTCAGGCCTCTAACAGAGGTGGTGTTACAGGCTGTGTGCTCAGGCCTTCTAACAGAGGTGGTGTTACAGGCTGTGTGCTCAGGCCTTCTAACAGAGAGGTGGTGTTACAGGCTGTGTGCTCAGGCCTTCTAACAGAGAGGTGGTGTTACAGGCTGTGTGCTCAGGCCTTCTAACAGAGAGGTGGTGTTACAGGCTGTGTGCTCATGCCTTCTAACAAGAGGTGGTGTTACAGGCTGTGTGCTCAGGCCTTCTAACAGAGAGGTGGTGTTACAGGCAGTTTGCTTATGCCTTCTAACAGAGAGGTGGTGTTACAGGCTGTGTGCTCAGGCCTTCTAACAGAGAGGTGGTGTTACAGGCAGTGTGCTCAGGCTTCTAACAGAGAGGTGGTGTTACAGGCTGTGTGCTCAGGCCTTCTAACAGAGAGGTGGTGTTACAGGCTGTGTGCTCAGGCCTTCTAACAGAGGTGGTGTTACCTCTTACCCTCCCTCCTAACACCCTCCGTAACACCCTCCTTCCGTTACGCCCTCCGTAACACCCTCCCTCCGTTACCCTCCGTAACACCCTTCCTCCGTAACACCCTCCCTCCGTAACACCCTCAATCCGTAACACCCTCCCTCCGTAACACCCTCCCTCCGTAACACCCTCCGTAACACCCTCCCTCCGTAACACCCTCCCTCCGTAACACCCTCCCTCCGTAACACCCTCCCTCGTAACACCCTCCTTCTTAACAGCCTCCCTCCGTAACACCTTCCTTCCAGTAACACCCTCCTCCGTAACACCCCTGCCTCCGTAACACCCTCCCTCCGTAACACCCTCCCTCCGTAACACCCTCCCTCCGTAACACCCTCCCTCTTTAACACCCTCCCTCCATAACACCCTCCCTCCGTAACACCCTCCCTCCGTAACACCCTCCCTCTGTAACACCCTCCCTCCGTAACACCCTCCTTCCGTTACGCCCTCCCTCCGTTACACCCTCCGTAACACCCTTCCTCCGTAACACCCTTCCTCCGTAACACCCTCCCTCCGTAACACCCTCCCTCCGTAACACCCTTCCTCCGTAACACCCTCCCTCCGTAACACCCTTCCTCCGTAGCACCCTTCCTCCGTAACACCCTCCCTCCGTAACACCCTTCCTCCGTAGCACCCTCCATCCGTAGCACTTTCCCTCCGTAGCACCCTCCCTCCATAGCACCCTTCCTCCGTAACACCCTCCCTCCGTAGCACGCTCCCTCCGTAACACCTCCCTCCATAACCCCCTCCGTAACACCCTCCCTCCGTAACACCATTCCTCCGTTGCACCCTCCTCCGTAACACCCTCCCTCCGTAACACCCTCCCTCCGTAACACCCTTCCTCCGTAGCACCCTCCCTCCGTAGCACTTTCCCTCCGTAGCAATTTCCCTCCGTAGCACCCTCCCTCCATAGCACCCTTCCTCCGTACCTCCCTCCATAACACCCTTCCTCCGTAGCACCCTCCCTCCGTAGCACTTTCCTCCGTAGCACCCTCCTTCCATAGCACCCTTCCTCCGTAACACCCTCCCTCCGTAGCACCCTCCCTCCATAGCACCCTTCCTCCGTAACACCCTCCCTCCGTAGCACCCTCCCTCCGTAGCACTCTCCCTCCATAGCACCCTTCCTCCGTAGCACCCTCCCTCCGTAACACCCTCCCTCCGTAGCACCCTCCCTCCGTAGCACCCTCCCTCCGTAGCACCCTCCCTCCGTAGCACTTTCAATCCGTAGCACCCTCCCTCCGTAGCACCCTCCCTCCGTAGCACCCTCCCTCCGTAGCACCCTCCCTCCGTAGCACCCTAACTCCGTAGCACCCTCCCTCTGTAGCACCCTCCACATGTAGCACCCTCCCTCCGTAGCACCCTCCCTCTGTTCCCATCCCTCTCCATCCCATCATTCTCCTACTCTTCCTACCTTTTCCAGCTCCCTCCCTTCTCCTACCTCCCCCACCCATACCCCCTTCCTCTCTCCCTATATCCCTTTCTCTCCACCCCTCCCTCAAACCATCCCTCCCAGCATCCCTCCCCCATCCCCGACGCCTGGGAGAGCCACTCCTACCCTGAGCTGATAATCATAATAATCTTCCCAAGAACTGATGATTATTGCTGTTCCCCGGTAAATCATGTGGCAGAGTTTATGCAAATCACTGATAATTGCTAATGCTTAAAAATAAATTGATCTTAATTTCGCATAATATACAAAATTATGCAGAGAGGCAGTGATGCGTTAATGGCAACGATCAACATAACACACGTGAGGTCATCAAATAGGTAAGTTTAACACGTTATAACATGCACGAGTGTACTCGTCTAGATGGTCTTGAAAGGGTCGGATCATATCTCCTGGCCCCGTTTCTTAGCTCTTATCGACTGGCTGTGTGTATTGTAGTTGTATAAATACCTCCAGGGTCGCTTTTTTGGGGGGATCGAAACGTCTCGGTGCTATGTCCCTGGGAGGTCACCAGTGTCACCACGTTATGTTGCCCGTGCTGTCACCACCTGCCCGGTCCCGCCCGTCATAGCCGCTCACTCTACCTGCCCTGAGTCAGGTCACAGCTGCTCACTACCTGCCTTGAGTCAGGTCACAGCTGCTCACTCTACCTGCCTTGAGTCAGGTCATAGCTGCTCACTCTACCTGCCTTGAGTCAGGTCATAGCTGCTCACTCTACCTGCCCTGAGTCAGGTCATAGCCGCTCACTCTACCTGCCTTGAGTCAGGTCACAGCTGCTCACTCTACCTGCCGTGAGTCAGGTCACAGCTGCTCACTCTACCTGCCCTGAGTCAGGTCATAGCTGCACACACTACCTGCCCTGAGTCAGGTCACAGCTGCTCACTCTACCTGCCCTGAGTCAGGTCATAGCATCACACTCTACCTGCCCTGAGTCAGGTCACAGCTGCTCTACCTGCCTTGAGTCAGGTCACAGCTGCTCACTCTACCTGCCCTGAGTCAGGTCATAGCTGCTCACTCTACCTGCCCTGAGTCAGGTCATAGCTGCTCACTCTACCTGTCCTGAGTCAGGTCACAGCTGCTCTCACTACCTGCCCTGAGTCAGGTCATAGCTGCTCACTCTACCTGCCCTGAATCAGGTCATAGTCGCTCACTCTACCTGCCCTGAGTCAGGTCATAGTCGCTCACTCTACCTGCCCTGAGTCAGGTCATAGCTGCTCACTCTACCTGCCCTGAGTCAGGTCATAGCTGCTCACTCTACCTGCCTTGAGTCAGGTCATAGCTGCTCACTCTACCTGCCCTGAGTCAGGTCATAGCTGTTCACTCTACCTGCCCTGAATCAGATCATAGCTGCACACTCTACCTGCCCTGAGTCAGGTCATAGCTGCACACTCTACCAATTTTTAAAAAAGGAGACAGGAACGTAGCACTAAACTACAGACCAGTGTCACTGACATGTATAGTATGCAAGGTCATGGAGAAGATCATCAGAAGAGTGGTGGAGCACCTAGAAAGGAATGAGCTTATCAACGACGACCAGCATGGTTTCAGGGACGGGACACTTTGGTTACACCGTATCTTTAGCAAGCACAAAGATATTGTTTTTTGTTGGGTCCCTGGTCATGTTGACGTACAGGGCAATGAACAGCCAGACACTACTGCACGGTCAGCAGTACATAACCTTCCAGTTTCATATAGAGGTGTTCCTTTCACGGACTATTTTGCGGTCATTGCTACCCACCTTTGCACCCGTTGGCAACAACGCTGGTCTGACCTGCTAAATAACAAACTTCATTCTATTAAACCGATTATAGGTTTCTGGCCTTCTTCTTGTCACCAATGTCGGGGTTGGGAGACTACACTCTCCGTCTTCGCATCGGCCACACTCGTCTTACTCACGGGTATCCATGGAGAGGCTCCCTGCCCTCTCTGTGAGCATTGTCAGGTTTCAGTGTTGGACTGCCCACTCTATCAACGAGCACGCAGAATTTACCTCCAACGGCTTCTTCGCTCTGTGGCCCTTTCTTTACCTTGCAGATGGACCCTCCTTTAATCCTGACTCTCTCGTTGACTTTTTGACAGAAACTAACTTACTACACAAACTCTGAAGATTATACATCTAGCACCTCCCTCACTCCCTTCTACCTCGATCTCTTGCTACCCTCTATCCCTGCCTTGGGTCAGGTCATAGCCGCTCACTCTACCTGCCCTGAGTCAGGTCACAGCTGCTCACTCTACCTGCCCTGAGTCAGGTCATAGCTGCACACTCTACCTGCTTTGAGTCAGGTCATAGCTGCTCACTCTACCTGCCTTGGGTCAGGTCATAGCCGCTCACTCTACCTGCCCTGAGTCAGGTCACAGCTGCTCACTCTACCTGCCCTGAGTCAGGTCATAGCTGCACACACTACCTGCTTTGAGTCAGGTGACAGCTGCTCACTCTACCTGCCTTGAGTCAGGTCATAGCTGCACACTCTACCTGCCCTGAGTCAGGTCACAGCTGCTCACTCTACCTGCCTTGAGTCAGGTCACAGCTGCTCACTCTACCTGCCCTGAGTCAGGTCATAGCTGCTCACTCTACCTGCCCTGAGTCAGGTCATAGCTGCTCACTCTACCTGCCCTGAGTCAGGTCATAGCTGCTCACTCTACCTGCCCGGAATCAGGTCATAGCTGCTCACTCTACCTGCCCTGAGTCAGGTCACAGCTGCTCACTCTACCTGTCCTGAGTCAGGTCATAGCTGCTCACTCTACCTTCCCTGAGTCAGGTCATAGCTGCTCACTCTACCTTCCCTGAGTCAGGTCATAGCTGCTCACTCTACCTGCCTTGAGTCAGGTCATAGCTGCTCACTCTACCTGCCCTGAATCAGATCATAGCTGCACACACTACCTGCCCTGAGTCAGGTCATAGCTGCTCACTCTACCTTCCCTGAATCAGATCATAGCTGCTCACTCTACCTGCCCTGAATCAGGTCATAGTCGCTTACTCTACCTGCCCTGAGTCAGGTCATAGCTGCTCACTCTACCTGCCCTGAGTCAGGTCAAGCTGTTCACTCTACCTGCCCTGAATCAGATCATAGCTGCACACACTACCTGCTCTGAATCAGGTCATAGTCGCTTACTCTACCTGCCCTGAGTCAGGTCATAGCTTCTCACTCTACCTGCCCTGAGTCAGGTCATAGCTGCTCACTCTACCTGCCTTGAGTCAGGTCATAGCTGCTCACTCTACCTGCCCTGAGTTAGGTCATAGCTGCTCACTCTACCTGCCCTGACTCAGGTCATAGCTGCTCACTCTACCTGCCTTGAGTCAGGTCATAGCTGCTCACTCTACCTGCCCTGAGTCAGGTCATAGCTGCTCACTCTACCTGCCTTGAGTCAGGTCATAGCTGCTCACTCTACCTGCCCTGAATCAGATCATAGCTGCACACTCTACCTGCCCTGAGTCAGGTCATAGCTGTTCACTCTACCTGCCCTGAATCAGATCATAGCTGCACACTCTACCTGCCTTGAGTCAGGTCATAGCTGCTCACTCTACCTGCCCTGAATCAGATCATAGCTGCACACTCTACCTGCCCTGAGTCAGGTCATAGCTGCTCACTCTACCTGCCCTGAATCAGATCATAGCTGCTCACTCTACCTGCCCTGAATCAGGTCATAGTCGCTTACTCTACCTGCCCTGAGTCAGGTCATAGCTGCTCACTCTACCTGCCCTGAGTCAGGTCATAGCTGTTCACTCTACCTGCCCTGAATCAGATCATAGCTGCACACTCTACCTGCCCTGAATCAGGTCATAGTCGCTTACTCTACCTGCCCTGAGTCAGGTCATAGCTTCTCACTCTACCTGCCCTGAGTCAGGTCATAGCTGCTCACTCTACCTGCTCTGAGTCAGGTCATGCTGCTCACTCTACCTGCCCTGAGTCAGGTCATAGCTGCTCACTCTACCTGCCCTGAGTCAGGTCATAGCTGCTCACTCTACCTGCCCTGAGTTAGGTCATAGCTGCTCACTCTACCTGCCCTGACTCAGGTCATAGCTGCTCACTCTACCTGCCTTGAGTCAGGTCATAGCTGCTCACTCTACCTGCCCTGAGTCAGGTCATTGCTGCTCCACCATGAAACACACTCATATGTTTTTCTTATTACATAACCTTAATTAATGTCTCATTAACAATTCACTTTACTTACAATAGGTCACATTTGTATGGGAACTTTTACGAACACTATCGTCTCGCTATCTTTAAATCCTTATTAAAAGTTCATCAATTATCCTTTATATAATGCCATATAATTCTGTGGAGGTGCTTTATTATATTCTTGAATGAATATAATCATTAAATCATTTAATAAAATGGCTAATAAACTTTTATTACCCCGACGATGAATAAAGATCATTCATAGTTTATATATCTTTATTTCATAATATAGTTTCACCAAATCATTTATATCACATTTGATCACAAAATCTAAGAATGTATTAGCTAAAACGTTCAAAATAAATGTATTCACATCGTCCATGGCTTAAGTTTCAACATATTTTGCATAAATGTGTGTGTTTACACCTCACTGTTTTACAGACATTCTGCAATTTGGATAAGTACATAATCAATACATAATTTTAAGACATAAATCAAGATGCTTCTTTGAGAGGTTCTCAAGGATGACCAGATCTATCGCCTTCATATTTACAACAACTTCACAGTAGTTTACACAAGTAACTTCTTTATGCACATCATGTTCAATGCAGTTTATCTACATTTGTCAACATATTTTTTATGATTTTCAAGAACGACTAAATTCACTTTTATTGACAGTAATTGGGATGAATTTCTACTCAGTAAGGATCTTAACTCCATACATGAGATGCGTGTAAGGTCCTCCCACAGGAGGACCTTACACGCATTGTTGCCTGGAAGAAAGGATCATATCGAGGAGGAGGAGGAGAAGGGGGGACGAGGAGGAGAAGGGGGGACGAGGAGGAGAAGGGGGACGAGGAGGAGAAGGGGGACGAGGAGGAGGAGGAAAAAGATGAGAAAGAACATAAACATTTTTGTTCAAACTCGTTTTTATTCTCGGTTGTTTATGTAAATCCAGATGTACTCCTGTTAGCCTCTCTTGAGGCCTAGTTTTTAGGCCTTTTGTGTATCCATATTAGAGATGTATCAGATGTGAAAATTTAGATATCCGCGGATGCGGATGTGTATGAGGATTTCTTACTTATTTTGCGGATGCGGATGTAAGAAATTGTGCGGATGTGGATACGCATATCTGATACATCACTAATCCATATGTTGTTTCGCTTCCTCCAAGGGATGGATTTATCCTGCACAATAAACTAGCCACTTCAGTGGCAAAATCTAATTCTAATTCCCACATAATTCCCGTGTAGTAACACGATTATCTATTTTTCCTGTGAGATATTTCACATGGAAATAATGTGTTTCACAACTTATCTAACATAACTACCAGAGATTATCAGGCCAAATCTGATTTCAGTTTCAGGTAGAATTATGTCTGTTGCTTCAGTTTGAGGGATGCAACACCTACAGTCATCTCAATCTTCTCTTGCAAGGACACTCGTCACACCTTGCATCAACTTCACGATTATCTTTGTCTCTCCTCCCACGACCACATACATCTTTCCTACGAGTGAAAAAAACACGTCTCACATATTACTCTTGGTACGTACACACACACACACACACACACACACACATCACCGGACATAATAGCTCTCACAGAAACCAAGCTCACAGGTATGATAACAGATGCCATCTTTCCAATGGGATACCAGATCCTGAGGAAAGACAGAGGGAACAGAGGGGGTGGAGGAGTGGCACTGCTGATCAAAAACCGATGGGATTTTGACGAGCTGGAGAGAGGAGACAGAGGAGAAGCTGGGGATTACATAGTAGGAATGCTAGAGTCTGGAGGTCCCAAGGTGGTAATTGCAGTGATGTATAACCCACCACAGAACAGCAGGAGACCAAGGCAAGAATATGATGAGAGTAATAGAGCGATGGTTGACACACTAGCCGAAGTGGCCAGAAGAGCTCATGCGAGCAGGGCGAAGCTACTGATCATGGGTGACTTCAACCATAAGGAAATCGATTGGGAGAACTTAGAGCCACATGGGGGCCAAGAAACGTGGAGGGCTAAGATGATGGAGGTGGTACTGGAAAATCTCGTGTACCAACACGTAAGGGACACTACCAGAGAGAAAGGAGAGGACGAACCAGCGAGACTGGACCTAGTATTCACCCTGAGTAGTGCAGATATTGAGGACATCACACATGAAAGCCCCGTTGGGGCCATTGATCATATGGTTCTAAGCTTCGAATACATAGTAGAGTTACAAGTGGAGGGGGAAGCAGGAAGGGCTGCACGAATGAAGCCAAACTACAAGAAAGGTGACTACGTGGGCATGAAGAACTTCCTGCACGAAGTTCAGTGGGATAGAGAGCTGGCAGGGAAGTCAGTAGATGAGATGATGGAATATATGACAACAATTTGCAAGGAAGCTGAGGAGAGGTTTATACCCAAGGGTAACAGGAGAAGTGAAAAAGCCAGGATGAGCCCATGGTTCACCAAAAGGTGCAGGGAAGCCAAAACCAAGTGTGCCAGGGAATGGAAGAAGTACAGAAGGCAAAGGACCCAGGAGAATAAGGAGAGAAGTCATAGAGCCAGAAATGAATATGCACAGGTAAGAAGGAGGCCCAAAGACAGTACGAGAATGACATAGCAGCGAAAGCCAAATCTGACCCAAAGCTGTTGTACAGCCACATCAGGAGGAGAACAACAGTCAAGGACCAGGTGATCAGGCTGAGGAAGGAAGGAGAAGAGGTCACAAGAAATGACCGCGAAGTGTGTGAGGAGCTCAACATGAGATTCAAAGAGGTGTTCACAGAGGAGATAGAAGGGCCTCCAGAAAGGCGAAGAGGTAGGGTACACCATCAGGTGCTGGACACAATACAAACAACTGAGGAGGAAGTGAAGAGGCTACTAAGCGAGCTAGATACCTCAAAGGCGATGGGGCCGGATAACATCTCTCCATGGGTCCTGAGAGAGGGAGAAGAGGAGCTATGTGTACCCCTAACAACAATCTTCAACATATCTATCGAAACAGGGCAACTACCTGAGGTATGGAAGACAGCAAATGTAGTTCCAATTTTTAAAAAAGGAGACAGGAACGTAGCACTAAACTACAGACCAGTGTCACTGACATGTATAGTATGCAAGGTCATGGAGAAGATCATCAGGAGAAGAGTGGTGGAGCACCTAGAAAGGAATGAGCTTATCAACGACGACCAGCATGGTTTCAGGGACGGGACACTTTGGTTACACCGTATCTTTAGCAAGCACAAAGATATTGTTTTTTGTTGGGTCCCTGGTCATGTTGACGTACAGAGCAATGAACAGCCAGACACTACTGCACGGTCAGCAGTACATAACCTTCCAGTTTCATATAGAGGTGTTCCTTTCACGGACTATTTTGCGGTCATTGCTACCCACCTTTGCACCCGTTGGCAACAACGCTGGTCTGACCTGCTAAATAACAAACTTCATTCTATTAAACCGATTATAGGTTTCTGGCCTTCTTCTTGTCACCAATGTCGGGGTTGGGAGACTACACTCTCCCGTCTTCGCATCGGCCACACTCGTCTTACTCACGGGTATCTCATGGAGAGGCTCCCTGCCCCTCTCTGTGAGCATTGTCAGGTTTCAGTGTTGGACTGCCCACTCTATCAACGAGCACGCAGAATTTACCTCCAACGGCTTCTTCGCTCTGTGGCCCTTTCTTTACCTTGCAGATGGACCCTCCTTTAATCCTGACTCTCTCGTTGACTTTTTGACAGAAACTAACTTACTACACAAACTCTGAAGATTATACATCTAGCACCTCCCTCACTCCCTTCTACCTCGATCTCTTGCTACCCTCTATCCCTGCACTATCCACCGTCCTGCTGCACTCCATACCCTACTAATCATCCATCTCCCTCTTACAACCCATTCTCCCTGCATCCTGCAATAACCTGCAGTGCTGTATAACCCCTGTGGTTTAGTGCTTCTATTTGATTATAATAATAATAATAATAATCAGGGACGGGAAATCCTGTGTCACAAACCTACTGGAGTTCTACGACAGGGTGACAGCAGTAAGACAAGAGAGAGAGGGGTGGGTAGATTGCATATTCTTGGACTGTAAGAAGGCGTTTGACACAGTTCCACACAAGAGATTAGTGCAGAAGCTGGAGGACCAGGCAGGGATAACAGGGAAGGCACTACAATGGATCAGGCAATACCTGTCAGGAAGACAGCAGCGAGTCATGGTACGTGGCGAGGTGTCAGAGTGGGCGCCGGTGACGAGTGGGGTTCCAGAGGAGTCAGTCCTAGGGCCGGTGCTGTTTCTGGTATTTGTGAACGACATGACGGAAGGAATAGACTCCGAGATGTCCCTGTTTGCAGATGATGTGAAGTTGATGAGAAGAATTCAATCGGACGAGGACCAGGCAGAACTACAAAGGGATCTGGTCCAGCAATTGGCTCCTGAGTTCAACCCCACCAAGTGCAAAGTCATGAAGATTGGGGAAGGGCAAAGAAGACCGCAAACGGAGTACAGTCTAGAGGGCCAGAGACTACAAACCTCAATCAAGGAGAAAGATCTTGGGGTGAGTATAACACCAGGCACATCTCCTGAGGCACACATCAACCAAATAACTGCTGCAGCATAGAAAACTTAAGAACAGCATTCCGACATCTTAATAAAGAATCGTTCAAGACCCTGTACACTGTGTACGTTAGGCCCATACTGGAGTATGCAGCTCCAGTTTCGAACCCACACCTAGCCAAGCACGTAAAGAAGCTAGAGAAGTGCAAAGGTTTGCAACAAGACTAGTTCCGGAGCTAAGGTGTATGTCCTACGAGGAGAGGTTAAGGGAAATCGACCTGAAGACACTGGAGGACAGGAGAGATAGGGACAACATGATAACGACATATAAGATACTGAGAGGAATTGACAAGGTGGACAGAGACAGAATGTTCCAAAGATGGGACACAGCAACAAGGGGACACAGTTGGAAGTTGAAGACTCAGATGAATCACAGGGATGTTAGGAAGTATTTCTTCAGTCACAGAGTGGTCGGGAAGTGGAATAGTTTGGGAAGTGATGTAGTTGAGGCAGGTTCCATACATAGCTTTAAGAAGAGGTATGATAAAGCTATTGCTGCGAGTCCTGTCAATAGTGTTTTCCATTTATACACCTCAATCATATCTCCCTAATTCTACGCCTTTCTAAAAGTGCAGATTCAGGGCCCTCAGTCTATCTTCATAGGGAAGATTTCTGATACATGGGATCAACTTAGTCATCCTCCTTTGTACGTTTTCCAGAGCATTTATATCCATTCTGTAATACTGTTGACCCTATCAGTGTGGAATAATTTATAGCCTTGTATGTGACATTCAGAAGGCAACTCTATCTTTCAGATTGAGTCAGGTCTCTGTTATAGCAATAATATCTATGTTTCCTTCACTTGCAATTAATCTTAGCTCATCTATCTTATTTCTTACACTCCTGCTATTAGTATAGTAAACCTTAAGGAGCTAGTCTCTTGTTTCCCTCTGTTGTCTCCTTTGTTTGCTGACCTGATCCATTGTCTTTATTTGTAACTTTATGATGAATTTCTTTTATACACTTACTGTTTTCAGCCCTAGTGTTGCAAACTGACTGTTTCCCACACACACCCATACCTCTATCCTCTATCAGTTTAAAATCCTAGGCATGTCAGCAATGGCCCTCTCGATCGAGTTGGCAAGTGCTTCCACCCTTGTCCCAGAGAGTGACCCCATCCCTTGCATACATATCATTTTCCATAAAATTGTCCCAGTTGTCAATGAATGGGATTGCAAGTTCCTTGCAGTATCTGTCTAGCCAGCAATTTGCACCAATTGCCCTAGACAACCATTCCTTTCCCACTCCCCTTCTAGGCAAGATGCTACATATAATTGGGACCCCTCCCTTAGACTTAATTAGCTCTATAGCTGACCTGTACTTATCTAGCAGCTCTTCTCTCCTACCCTTCCCAATATCATTTCCACCAGCACTGAGATAGATAATGGGCTTGTTCCCATTACTTGACATGTTATTATCAACCTGTTGACTATGTCACCAACACCAGCTCAGAAGCCTCTCTCTCACCTTCTTATTCCTATTACAGAAAGCACAGTCCATATATCTTACCTGGGTCACCTACCACAAGAATTCGCTTACCTCTATTAGCAGGGAAGTAGTACCTTTACTTTCACTGGCCACTGAATACACTCATCCTGAAGAACAAGAGCGTTTCCACCTTCCAAATCTTCTCTCTTAACTTTCCTTATTTTGATGTCTCCATTACGGAACCCCTCGCCACTTGAGACCTCACTCCTGGTAGCCTTTTCTTCCTCATCCTCTCGCAGGGTGGCAGACTGCCCTCACTGCTGGTATCCCTATTCCCTCCACCCGGCCCACCTCACTCTCACTTCCAAACCCATTGAGGTGATCCTTCAGCCCCCTAAATTCCTCCTGGAGAAGCAGGACCTCTTCCTTCAACCCCTCCAACCTCAATTTTAAAACACTGCAGCAGCTAGCCATGATTGAAAACCCCCCCATACTAATTCCCAAAGCAGCTCGGGGACTGCGACCACATCAACTCCAGGCTGAGGGACGGGTTCCTCAAAATCCTCTTCATCTTCCACCTTTGTCTGCATTGGACTGAAGAAGCCACTGGCTGGCGAAATTTTTCAGAATAAAGATACCCAAATGTTCCACAAGTGACTCATTTATAAACGTCGTTTTATTAAACCATTTATTCACAAGCCAGTTGATGTTTAACACAGAATTTACACAAGACTGATAAGCCAGTAAGTATTCACAAAATTTTTATCTGACAAACAAGGCCCAAAAGGACCTGTTTGACACAAAACAACACCGATTCTGTCACCTGCACTTTTTTGGGTTGTCAGGGGTTATTAGCTGTGCAATTTTTGTTTAATTCCTGTAATGTTTGTAATGCGTCAAGTCCGACCTTCACTTGACCTTGCCCCTTCCTTTGTACCTTAGTAACAGTGTTTAAACACACTTTTATAACATTTACAAAGTGCTTACATACAGTCATCTCTAATAGTATTTTCCTAGCTGCTTGGCGTTTCCGCATCACTGTCAGTAACGATATTTAGTCTGGTAACGGGATCATCCTCCGTCGGAGACAAGTACTTATAAAAACATCTCCCGGGTCGCCGGGTGGGAGGGGCGCCTTTAGGGGGCGAAATGTCTGAGCGTTGTGTCCCAGATAGACACCTGGCCAGGTGCACCTGACCTCCCCTGTACCAGCTCCCCGCTGGCTTTTTTCCCCAGTCCCCACCCTCTACCTGCCCCCGGTCATGCTGCCCACTCTACCTGCCTGGTCAATGCCCACTCTCCCGCCCTGAGTCCAGGTCATACCTGCTCCACCATCAAGCACACTTTCATATTTTTCTCTTATTCCATAGAAAATTTATCCTTACATTAAACACAGATATTTAAGGAAAAACACTTGAGGGTAAATACTGGGAAAATTTATTAGAGGAATTATGGAGTATATAACTGTTAGTTAGTTACCATTTTGTACTAGGCACATGTCGATTGGGGCACGGCCGCCGGTTGTATGTATGTACTCACCTAGTTGTATCGCCTAGTTGTGGTTGCAGATAGGGTCGAGTCACAGCTCCTGGCCCCGCCTCTTCCCGGCCGCTACTCGGTCACTACCCGCTCCATGAGCGGGTGTGTGTCTGTGTCCCAATTTATCCACTGGCTTACTGGAATTAGTTTATCCGTCACATTAAAAACGAAAGTGGATTACACAGAGTTTAAGGCGACACTGGTTCCTTTGTTGGCGGTGATGCAGTGCCGCCCTCACACTGTTTATGCTTCAATAGTATATAATGGTGAGGCTTCCATACACTCCTTACAGTTCTTTTAACCGTTTATGGAGCCTATATGTCCTCATGTATGAGGCCAACAATGTTCCTCTTGTGAATAGGGCATACATATATTCATATTGAAATAATCTGCAATCATCATAAGTGGGTAAAGTTGCATTCGTGCCACGAACACCACTTATATTATGATGCTCCAACATGTTTTGTGGCAGTTACTGAGGTTGTGTCTGCACTATGCTGCTGCTGCTGCTGTTAGTTCTGCTTTTGAAGAGTTGTATTGTGAGGAAAAAAACTAGTGGTAGCACATGACGTGGTGGCAGCACATGACGTGGTGGTAGCATAACGTGGTGGCAGCAAATGACGGGGTGGCACATAACGGGGGGCAGCACATAAAATGGTGGCAGCACATGACGTGGTCGCACATGACATGGCAGCACATGACGTGTTTTCCCCCTCCTACGGTTTAGCGCTTCCCCCCGATTATAATAATAATAATGACCTCCTGATTCATTGTCCATCTGGTTCCTCCTTTATAACTCAGGTTGTCTGTGTCACTGCTGTGTTTTTAGTCACCTGCCATAAGATATAAGGCCAAATGTTCTTAATATTTTTTTAAAAAACAAGTGAGTTATGTGTTGAGTGGATGAGCTGCATGATAACATTATTGTGTAGAATGGTTTACCTCGAGGTATTATACACACAAAGGTTCTGTGTTTTTGTTTTCCAATTTAAATTGTGTTTTGAAAAGTGCGCAGTGCTCCATAGGTTTTTGTCTGGGATTTTTTTTTTTACATTTTTTACAAAGTTGGTTTTGTATTTCACTAAAAACATGATAAAGAAATTTTCACTTTTGATCCATAGACAACAAACGGGGTTTTACATTTCAGAATTTGCAGGTTGATAAAACAATACCGGGAGGGTATTCTAGGGGTTAACGCCCCCGCGGCCTAATCCATGAATAGGTTTTACGGGGACTTTTTCCAAAATTTTTAAAAAAATATTTTTGACCCAAATAATTATATCGTGTATCGTTATCATGGCATCCCTAGTTCAGCACCAGTCGTCCCTAGTTCAGCATCAGTCGTCAATAGTTCAGCACCAGTCGTCCCTAGTTCAGCATCAATCGTCCCTAGTTCAGCACCAGTCGTTCCTAGTTCAGCACCAGTGTTCCTAGTTCAGCACCAGTCGTCCCTATTTCCCCGGCATCAGTCGTCAATAGTTCAGCACCAGTCGTCCTAGTTCAGACCAGCGTCCCTGTTCAGCATCGGTCGTCCATAGTTCAGCACCAGTCGTCAAAAAAGTTCAGCATCAGTCGTCCATAGTTCAGCACCAGTCGTCAATAGTTCACATCAGTCGTCCCTATTTCCCAGCACCAGTTGTCCTGTGGTACTACCGAGTTGATTGCGGGAGATGAGTTTAGCATGGCCCCCCCCTTTTAAAACTGCAGTCGCCGCCATTATTGGTACATGGCCTCGTGTGCCCTATCATACCTACTTTTGAAACTGTGTATTGAGTTTGTCTCTACCACTTTATCTAGTTCATTTCAAAAGCTACGACACTGAGGCTGAAAAATTTCTAACATTCCTGTTGCTGATCTGTAGCTTGCTCCATCCATAACACCTCGGTCCTATGCCCCCATTTGAGAACGTCTGTCCCTATCTGCTCTGTCAAATCTTCTAAGTATCTTGTATTTCGTCGGGTTTCACTTTTTTAGTTCACATAATTTAGTCTCAGGTTTGGGACTACTCTTGTTGCAAATTACTGGATTTTTTAAGTTTTTTTTCATTCTTGACGTGTAGAGAGTTCAAAAAAGATGTTGCTTTTGTGCTCTGGCGATATGTTGCCGTGATTTTCACTCTAGATTCTTCTCCTTAACGATAATCGTTTCCAATCTCTATTCCGTGTCGGGTCGCCTCTCTATCCCAAGCTTCACGACCTTGTACTTGCTACCGGTTGAACTCCAGTAACCACTTGTTTGACAATTCTCGCAGTTTGTCCAAGTCTACCTGTCACTTGTCTCTATCGTCTTCGTTGGTAATCTTCTCATTAATTTTACGTCATCAGAAAAAATAGGATATAAGTCAATCCTATTTGGGAACTCATTTTATATATTATGAGGAACGGTCCTACAACTGCTTCTTGGAGAACCCCATTGGTACACTTTCCCATCTTGGAACGTATGCCCTTTACCATCCTTGACATCTGTTATTTTCTTTTTAAGACTTTACCTCGTATTCCTGTGTGCTTTTAAATTTTTGGGAAAATATCTTTGGGAGAGTACAGTGTCCCAAAAGCTTCCTTACTGTCAAGAATATGTAGTCAACCCATCTTTGTCTTTCTTGTTTACGTTATTTTGTCTAGGGAAATCCGGTAGATTAGTGAAGCAAGACGTACCTTCCTAAATCCATTGTAGCTTTCGTAAAAACAACCCACATTTTTATGTGCTTTACCAATGTGTTCCCATTATCTTTTCCAATAGTTGGGACCCCGTATACATGTCAGTGATAGTGTCCTGTCATTCAGTGCAGCACTTTTGTGTGTCCTCTTTCTTGAATATTTGGATAACTTTTGCAGTGTTCAGCTGTCTGGTACATTTCCCGTCTCCACGGACAAGTTTTATATCATTGTTAAGTATTCTGTTGAATTCATGCAAATTCCTCTGTCGTCTTCTGTGAGTGCTGCTTCCTTCTTCAACTTTATTACTTGTTTTCGTTTTACAATTATATTTCTCCTCATCTGACTGTGTAGTAGTTTCGACTCTGATTTTTGTCTTTTGCTACTGTATCGACAAGTTGAAGGGTAGAGACTTTTGTAACTATTGCGAATCTTGTCTAACCTATAGGTAGACCTACTCCACTAGCAGGTTTTTCCATCGGTGACTCTGCCTACCACTGATTCACCTCATCTTTCTGCTTCTCCTTCTTGATTCGTCAGTACTCTCCCGGCCCGGGCCTTTTCCGATGGTGACCCGGCCTTGGCTCCCTGTCTTGGGAGTGTCTTGAACCTATGTCTGCCATGGGGGGGGGAAAAAGCCTCCTCATCTTCTGGGCCAACTGCCCCCAGGCCTACCCCATTCCCCGCCCTCACGGGGCTCGTAAAAAAAGGGCACCTCTGATCCCTTCCCCCCCCCCGGGGGATCGGGGGGAATAAGGGTACAACTCTGCATCTTTCTGTGTATGTTTTGCCTCTTCTCCACCAAAAAGCTGTATTTTTATCAAGATTTGCCCTTAAAAAATGATTGTATTTTCAAAAATTTAAAAAGCGGAAATACCTTGAATAATGGAAAAGAAGAATGAATGATCCCTACATTAAACAGTAGTGTAATTATATACAGGTTTCCTCATATAATTATTATTTTCCCAAGTTCATTATAATTTTAACCTGCCATTTAAATTTTGTCCCTTTTTTTTCACTTGATTTAATCTACTAATTCATGTGATTTTCAGAAACTTTATTATAAAATCAAAACATGTTTGCTAAAAATTTTTTTTAACGGCAGTAAGGTTTGGTTGGATCCTTAAGTGGGAACTTTTCAAGTGTCCGCAACTTTGTAAACACTTTTAGGTAGCTGTGGTGAGACGTGTGTACTGAAGGGAAAAAAACATATTCATGATTAATATGTCTTTTTTTTTGATGTGAGATAATGTTCCGGGGTTGATCTGCTGGTGTCTAAAACGCATTCTACTGATACATATTTTTCTTTACTAATATTGTTCAAAACATGAAGATTCATCAAAGTTCAATTATCAAATTTGCAAAAAATTTTAACAGATTTCAATATTTTTCTCGGTGGCCTGGTAGCTAAATTCCCTTCCCCACGGAGGGCCGGGGTTCATTCCCCGGGGGGGTGGAAAATTTCGACGCGTTTCCTTCTTCTGTTGTCCTGTTCACCCACTAAATAGGTACCTGGGTGTTAGTCGACTGGTGTGGGGCGCATCCTGGGGGGCAAGATTGAGGACCCCAAATGGAAAAAAAGACAGACAGTCCTCGATGATGCACTGACTTTCTTGGGGTTTTCCCGGGTGGCTAACCCTCCGGGGTTAAAATCCAACGAAAATCTTATCTTATCTTGTTTTTTTCAACCTCTGAACATTTGGAGCTTCTTTTAATTAAGTCCATTGTGCTAATGGGAGGTTTCAACTTTAGACAAATTGACTGGAGCAATTTGACGGAAATTTTAAATCAAGGACTTTTTGATACGATTCAGGATTGTTTTGAAAAAAAATGGTTACAAAACCAACTAGAGGAAATAACCTGCTAACTTGGGTTTTTGCCAGCAG
>WNWK01016860.1:0-32500 GCA_009830355.1 Cherax destructor
CAAATGACATCAGAAAAACTATGCCACTATTGAGAAAGTGGCTCTAGCTCTTGTGGTGTCTTTAGAGTATTTTGATGTATATTTGGGCACTTCCCCTTATAAAATAAATGTGTTTTCTGACCACAATCCACTCACCTATATTAACACCATGAAGAGTAAAAATGCTAGGATAATGAGGTGGGCTCTCAGAATCCAGTCTTTCTCCATAAGTATTAAACATATCAGTGGTAATTGCTGATGCTCTATCACGTCCTTATCAGTTACATTTAAATTAAAGTAAAATTTTGTGCCCAATATACTTATTTGTTACTTGCTACTTTGATTAAGTAAAGTAACATAATCTCTTTACAGCCCATGTAAATATTTATAACTCATGTCTAATAACAATATTTTTATGTATCCACAGTATGTTATATGTGTGGTGTGGGAAGGAGATAATTAGAGAGAAGCTGAGTGCTGAGTGTGTAGCGTTTGGTGGGCGATGATAGTTGGCGGAGCAGACAGCTCCACAGCAACCCTAACTACACTCCTTTTCCCCACCTCACTACACTCCTTATTCTCTCAAGCTTCCTCATGCAGTCCTAGTACCTGATGTATGCTGCTACACATTCCACTACCACTGTTATTAGAGTGGAATGTCGTCTCCTCTCCTGAGACTGCTGTACTAGTATGCAGTCATCACCACTATGTTCGAGCCTCAGATGTCGCTATGCTATGCCACTTCTACACGAGTGTACAGACATATCCACGAGTATGCTGATATACGAAGTTGTGTGTACTGCCCTAGTACGAGGGGCGTAGTTTGTGATATGGACACTGGAACCATTAATTTAGGTGTATGACACCTGAGGGACTCTGAGATATTGATATTATAATATTTTTGAAATATAACATGTGTGAGAGACATTACCACTACTCCTAGTGCGAAAGTTTGTATGGGCCACAATTTATATATTGTATTGATGTATATATTTTCATTTCTTATAATTTTATAATGCTGATATTTTCGATAATAGCTAAATCGTTCATATCATGCTTTATATTATTATTTGACTTAGCTATTTTATTAGGTAGGATGTAACATGTACACATGTACACTATTGTGCTCTTTGTTCGAGAGTGTTGAGTAAGCTGCTTTTCAGTTGGCAAACTACCTCGCTAACTGCTCTTCGCTTGTTATACTGCCGGCTTCTGGCTGGGCAGTCAGTCGGTGGCATGTTCCCACCTGAGTTGGAGACTGCTTCTCCTGACTCCGTCTCTCTTGCCTGCTGACTCTCGAGGAGACAACACTTCACTCTTGTCTCTGCTTCTTTTCTCGTCATTTAGACTCTGTTTGGTAGAGTATGTGTTCAGTGGTGAGACGACACATACTTCTCTGGACTCTGTGTAACTCTGTTCACAGACAATAGCCTAGACTTTGTGATTTTCGACGTTTTACTGGGTCGTGTGTCACTCTGACACTCTGAGATAACTCAGGTCTCTAGCTATAGCTCTTGACCTAATTCGTTGAGGCATCTGTGCACCGTCACAGTCGGGGATTTTGGTTATGCTGAACATAGATTCAGTAATAAGTGAGTTTTGTGACTATTATGGAGGATCTGCTGCTGGTCCCCAGTCAGGGTCGTTATTCTATCTCCTTGTTCCTGACACTGTGTTGCTGTTGCTTGCTATATTGCTGTTCGGCGAATTTGTCATTTTTACTGTTCAATCAAGCTGTTATGATGGTCAGTTTGTTAGAGAAGCTAGCTTATGAGAAGACGTTCAGTCGGTCACTGGTCGAGTCGAGTCTTAAGAGTCATAACGAGTTACCTGGAGCGCACATACACACATACACACTTTTTTTTATTATTTTTATTAACACATCGGCCGATTCCCACCAAGGCAGGGTGGCCCGAAAAAGAAAAACTTTCGTCATCATTCACTCCATCACTGTCTTGCCAGAGGGGTGCTTTACACTACAGTTATAAAACTGCAACATTAACACCCCTCCTTCAGAGTGCAGACACTGTACTTCCCATCTCCAGGACTCAAGTCCGGCCTGCCGGTTTCCCTGAATCCCTTCATAAATGTTACTTTGCTCACACTCCAACAGCATGTCAAGTATTAAAAACCATTTGTCTCCATTCACTCCTATCAAATACGCACACGCATGCTTGCTGGAAATCCAAGCCCCTCGCACACAAAACCTTTCCTAGGCCGACCCCTACCCCGCCTTCCCTCCACTACAGATTTATATACTCTCGAGGTCATTCTGTTTCGTTCCATTCTCTCTACATGTCCGAACTACCTCAACAACCCCTCCTCAGCCCTCTGGATAATAGTTTTGGTAATCCCGCACCTCCTCCTAATTTCCAAACTCCGAATTCTCTGCATTATATTCACACCACACATTGACCTCAGACATGACATCTCCACTGCCTCCAGCCTTCTCCTCGTTGCGACATTCATCACCCATGCTTCACACCCATATAAGAGTGTTGGTATAACTATACTCTCATACATTCCCCTCTTAACTTCCATGGACAAAGTTCTTTGTCTCCACAGACTCCGAAGTGCACCACTCACTCTTTTCCCCTCATCAATTCTATGATTCACCTCATCCTTCATAGACCCATCTGCTGACATGTCCACTCCCAAATATCTGAATACATTCACCTCCTCCATACTCTCTCCCTCCAATCTGATATCCAATCTTTCGTCACCTAATCTTTTTGTTATCCTCATCACCTTACTCTTTCCTTTTTACATACCTTACCAAATTCATCCACCAACCTCTGCAACTTCTCTTCAGAATCTCCCAAAAGCAGTGTCATCAGCAAACAGCAACTGTGACAACTCCCACTTTGTATTTGATTCTTTGTCTTTTAACCCCACACCTCTTGCCAAGACCCTCGCATTCACTTCTCTTACAACCCCATCTATAAATATATTGAACAACCACGGTGACATCACACATCCCTGTCTAAGGCCTACTTTTACCGAGAAATAATCTCCCTCTCTCCTACACACTCTAACCTGAGCCTCATTATCCTCATAAAATCTCTTCACTGCTTTCAGTAACCTACCTCCTATTCCATACACCTGCAACATCTGCCACATTGCCCCCCTATCCACCCTATCATATGCCTTTTCCAAATCCATAAATGCCACAAAAACCTCTTTACCCTTATCCAGATACTGTTCACCTATATGTTTTACTGGAAACACTTGGTCTACACACCCCCTACTTTTCCTAAAGCCACCTTGTTCATCTGCTATTCTGCTCTCCGTCTTATTCTTAATTCTTTCAATAATAACTCTACCATACACTTTACCTTGTATACTCAACAGACTTATTCCCCTATAATTTTTGCACTCTCTTTTGTCCCCTTTGCCTTTATACAAAGGAACAATACACGCTCTCTGCCAGTCCCTAGGTACCTTACCCTCTTCCATACATGTATTAAATAATAGCACCAACCACTCCAAAACTATATCTCCGCCTGCTTTTAACATTTCTACCTTTATCCCATCAATCCCGGCTGCCTTACCCCCTTTCATTCTACCCACTGCCTCACGAACTTCCCCCACACTCACTCACAACTGGCTCTTCCGCACTCCTACAAGATGTTATTACTCCTTGCCCTATACACGAAATCACAGCTTCCCTGTCTTCATCAACATTTAACAACTCCTCAAAATATTCCCTCCATCTTCCCGATACCTCTAACTCTCCATTTAATAACTCTCCTCTCCTATTTTTAACTGTCAAATCCATTTGTTCCCTAGGCTTCCTCAACTTATTAATCTCACTCCAAAACTTTTTCTTATTTTCAACAAAATTTGTTGATAACATCTCACTCATTCTCTCATTTGCTCTCTTTTTACATTGCTTGACCACTCTCTTAACCTCTCTTTTTTTCTTCATATACTCTTCCCTCCTTGCATCACTTCTACTTTGTAAAAACCTCTCATATGCTAACTTTTTCTCCCTTACTACTCTCTTTACATCATCATTCCACCAATCGCTCTTCTTCCCTTCCGCACCCACTTTCCTGTAACCACAAACTTCTGCTGAACACTTTAACACTACATTCTTTAACCTACTCCATACATCTTCGACCCCATTGCTTACACTCTCACTAGCCCATCTATCCTCCAATAGTTGTTTATATCTTACCCTAACTGCCTCCTCTTTTAGTTTATAAACCTTCACCTCTCTCTTACTTACTGCTTCTATTTTCCTTTAGCTACAACTAAAAAGTGATCTGATATATCTGTGGCCCCTCTATAAACATGTACATCCTGAATTCTACTCAACAGTCTTTTATCTACCAATACATAATCCAACAAACTACTGCCATTACGCCCTACATCATATCTTGTATACTTATTTATCCTATTTTTATTAATATATGTATTACCTATAAGTAAACCCCTTTCTATACAAAGTTCAATCAAAGGGCTCCCATTTTCATTTACACCTGGCACCCCAAACTTACCTACCACACCCTCTCTACATGTTTATCCTACTTTATCATTTAGGTCCCCTACTACAATTACTCTCTCACTTTGTTCAAAAGTTCCTATACATTCGCTTAACATCTCCCAAAATCTCTCTCTCTCCTCTACACTCCTCTCTTCTCCAGGTGCATACACGCTTATTATAACCCACTTTTCGCATCCGACCCTTATTTTAATCCACATAATCCTTGAATTTACACATTTATATTCCCTCTTCTCCTTCCATAACTGGTCCTTCAACATTATTGCTACCCCTTCCTTAGCTCTAACTCTCTCAGATACTCCTGACTTAATCCCATTTATTTCTCCCCACTGAAACTCGCCTACCCCCTTCAGCTTTGTTTCGCTTAGGGCCAGGACATCCAACTTCTTTTCATTCATAACATCGGCAATCATCTCTTTCTTATCATCCGCACTACATCCACGCACATTCAAACATCCCAGTTTTATAAAGCTTTTCTTATTCGTTTTTTTAGTAAATGTGTACAGGAGAAGGGGTTACTAGCCCATTGCTCCCGGCATTTTAGTCGCCTTATACGACACGCATGGCTTACGAAGGAAGAATTCTTTTCCACTTCCCCATGGACAATAGAGGAAATAAAGAAGAACAAGAGCTATTAAGAAAAAGAAGAAAAACATAGATGTGTGTATGTATATATATATATGCATGTGCATGCCTGTGTAGTGTAACCTACTTGTAAGTAGAAGTAGCTAGATATACCTGTTATTCAGCGTGTTTATGAGACAGAAAAAAAAGACACACTTATACACACACACATATTTGTCATTATTAGTATTTTTATATTTGCTGACATTGTACCAGATGGAACATAAGAGCCATTAAGAGATGTGCTTTCAGCACAATACTTTTGTATATGAGAGAAGTGTAGGAGCTAACCTCCTAAGTAATATTTTCAGTATATTTATATTTGATTTGATTTACTTTGCTACCCTAGATTTTCTAACTTTTATAATAAATATTTTAAATATATTTCTTTCATTAGTATCCTCTCAGTTGAGATCCTATGATATTGATAATATGTCGGATAACTGGACCAGGATATTGACTTTGTTGCAAAAGCCCAGTAACAGGCTGGATGCTAGAAGGGCATTCCTTTCTAGTGTTCACTGGAGATGTCTATTTCTAATAGATATCGCGTCATTTTGTAACAATCGCTGTGATTCATCTGAGTCTTCAACTTCCAGCTGTGTCCCCTTGTTGCTGTGTCTCCTTGTTGCTGTGTCTCATCTGTGGAACATTCTGTCTCTGTCCACCTTGTCAATTCCTCTCAGTATTTTATATGGCGTTATCATGTGTGTGTGTGTGTGTGTGTGTGTGTGTGTGTGTGTGTGTGTGTGTGTATGATGTGTGTGTGTGTGTGTATGAGTGTGTGTGTGTGCGTAGCTGAATTTACACCTTCACAGCCATTCGCAATATAAAAAAAAAAGTAATCCTTCGTTATTTCAGATGGCCTAATCTTTTTTCTTTTTTATCCATTTCTTCCCCTAAATGTTATGTCCATTATTTTCTTTTTTCATCTTCGTGATCAATCGTGCAATAAATACTTAAGTTCAAAAAAATACATCCCAAATTTGCATATAATCAACTGCAGGTAATCTATTCTGCCGAGAATAAATTTGGTGAGGCAGCGAGTGACGTGTCAGCTGGAGCACTTGTCGGAGTCGCTACGGACGAAAATATCGAAATTCTATGGAAATTTCGAACAGGGAATAAATTGCTGCTGACTATTTATTTTCCTGGCGGGCAAGATAACGTCAAAACTGGTGTTGTCTTCATTAAGCCTCGACTAAGGTGATGTTCCGTGAAGCTTCTCGACGTTCTTTTGAGGTTCTTAACGTCCCTTCAAGCTCGTAACGTCCGTTTGAGCTTCGTTACGTCCCTTCAAGCTTGGTAACATTCTTTGAAGCTTCGTAACATTCCTTGAAGCTTCGTAACGTCGCTTCAAGCTTCGTAACATCCCTTCAACCTTCGTAACGTTCCTTCAACCTTGGTAACGTCCCTTCAAGCTTCGTAACACACACCTCGAGGTGTATAAAACTTTTTTAATACCGTCTGTACTGCCTTCAAGACGACACTTCGACCCAAAAAAAGTTTACTTGTTTGTTTTGTGAATACTTGAACACACACACACACACACACACACACACACACACACACACACACACCACACACACACACACACACACACACACACACACACACACTGGGAGGGGAAGGCAGGCGTGGAACGATTGATCGCTTGTCGAGGATGACTGATTACTCCACAGGCTATGTTTCCGGTAAAGCTGAAGGCACAGGGTAGAGGGAGAGCTCTTTATTCCCCTGTGGTAACTAAGAGACCCTCCCCCGTGGTAACTAAGAGACCCTCCCCCGTGGTAACAAAAAGACCCTTCCCCGTGGTAACTAAGAGACCCTCCCCCGTGGTAACTAAGAGACCCTCCCCCGTGGTAACTAAGAGACCCTCCCCCGTGGTAACTAAGAGACCCTCCCCCGTGGTAACTAAGAGACCTTCCCCCGTGGTAACTAAGAGACCCTCCCCCGTGGTAACTAAGAGACCCTCCCCCGTGGTAACTAAGAGACCCTTCCCCGTGGTAACTACCAGAGGCCTTCACCTGTGTAAAAGGGATTAATGTAAACTCTAACTGTATGTATTCTAGGATATATTTACCTCTTGGTGTATATTCTTGTAGATGATTGCACAGGAAGTCTTTACTTCCAACTATCGTCACATTCCACGTAATACACGTACAAAGTTTAAAGTTTTTTGGTATTCCCCAGACATATATATATGTGTGTGTGTGTGTGTATGTAATTCAGCTTAACACACATAAAATATCTGCGTGTAATGCGTTATTCTTATATGTTAGTGGTCCGGGAGATTATCTTCCCCAGGGCCCGGTCTCAGACCAGGCCTCCTAGGTTGGAAAGGAACTATTGGACTATTTAGACTATCAGGAAGCATATAGGGAAGTAAAGGTAAGTGTATGATAAATGTAGGTAGAAGTTTGTAGGATTTACCTGTCAGCTTACGTGTTCATGAGATAGAGAGAAAAGATCAGGAATCCTGACAGAGTTCACGTAAAAGTAACATTGGTTCCATTTCACACTAGTTTGTCAGATATTCGCTGCCCAGCTGTGGTGGAGGAAGGTTGTTCCGATCTGACCTCTAGTGGGAGCTACTAGCAGTTTCATTGGACAGTAATGGCTGTTCAGTATCGTCGACGGATTAACACAGTATGTGTGGAATTCATCAGAGGAGCCGTATATCCGTCTAATGCGGTAGTGATGTTGCCTGCAGTGTTGAGAGACACATTTGGATTGGATAACAATGACATTTACGGTATTGCACTGAATGGAAGTGCGAGAGTTTTGTCAAGCTGATTTCGACGACAGTGTATGAGCGATTGGTGGATAAATATGAGGGCGTCAGCCTGACAGTGAATTCATCAGTGGAAGTAAAGTTAAAGGACGTTTCAAGGCAATATACGTACGTGCGTCTTCGTAATTTACCGTTCGAAGCTGATGAACGGGATGTACGTGATGTATTTCAAGAATATGGTGTGGTCCATCAAGCAATCTTGGGCCGATGGTCGGAGGGTATCTATGAAGGGATGCCAGAAGGGTCATATACATTGAAGATGACACTACGACGACCTATTCCGTCCTATGTGTTACTACCTGAATTTAGGACGCAGGCATACGTGACTTATGCTGGTCAACGTCGTACGTGCCGCCTATGTGGGTCGTATGAACACATGGCAGCAGACTGTGCACAGCGACCAGGGGGTCGTTACGACGCTACAAGAGCGGCATTGGTTGTTAAGGATGCAATTGCTGTTCAGGACGAGGACGTAGGCGTGGTGTCGACGGGAAGATGGAGTGACATAGTTCAAGGGACTGCAGAGGTGTGCCAGACTCTACCTACAGAGTCACAGACGTCAGTGGTACCGGCTGTACAGGATAGGGTGGACGATTTGGACTTGGGTATAGCAGCAGAGTTGACAGAGGAATTGTGTGGGCTGTTGGACAGTTCAACAGGTGTGGAGGAGGTAGTGTGTGTGACGGAGGGGCTGGGGGAAGTCAGCCCAGTGGACACTAGTCTTTTTCAACAGGAGGTGCCAGTTACAGTGCATAATGAGGACTGTGCTGGGGATATGGACATTGGAAGTGATTCACGTAAACGTCCTATGGGTGTGGCTGAGGACGACGTCCTTACGCCCGCTCAAAGGTCTAGTAAAAAATCTTTGGTAGAAGTTGCACAAAAGTGGAGCTGAGTGGAAGGAGTGTGGATGGTGACAGGAATTTACGAGGAAACAAAAGGAACATCATAACCCTGGTGGGATGTCAAAGCGTGTAGGTAATAAGTATGAGAAATCTAAGGGAAGCCACCTTTAACATATTCAAGTGTCTCACGCTTAACGTGAACGGGGCTAAAGCTGAGGTCTCGAGGAAGTGGATAGAAGTGACGATGAGAAGGTATGACATTAATGTAGGGTTTATACAGGAACATAATTATAAGTATGGTAGGGATTTTCAGTTGCAAGGTTATAAAGTGTATGCTGGTAGTTCAGGGGCTTTCAAGGGAGGGGTGGCGGTAATTGTGAAGGAGAACAGCCCTTTTCAGTTATTAGCTTGGGAGGAGGAGAGCAGGAGGGTTGTGAGGGTGGATGGGGTTTGGGGAGGAGTCAGGGTAGCTTTCATTGGGGTTTATTTGCCGGCTATAAATAACCGTAGAGTCAAGGAGGATTTGTGAGGGATCATTGGTATATTACTTGGGTGGCTTGCCAGAAGTTGTAGTAGTAGGTGGTGATTGGAATAGTATCATAAGGCTCAAAGATGTAGAACCAAGGGGATCAGGATGTGTGCTCAGTGTTTTAAGGGATGTTCTAGGTAGTGTGGGACTAGTTGATGTGGTGGGTGGGGTTGGAGGTTTGATTATACTTTTGTGAGGAGGGTATGCAGCACGGTTAGATCGTATATATGTCTCAAGGGTTATTAATGTGGGGGTGGTGAGTTGTGTGGATGTAGGTTTTACTGATCATAGGGGAGTGTTAGTGGAGCTTGAGTGGGCAGGTATGGTGAAATGGTATCCTGGGTATTGGAAACTAAATGTAAGTCTTGTAGAAGGGAGGAGGTAGAGAATTATTTGCCGAATGGTGGGGGACGATGTGGAGGAAAGGTAAGTTACTACCGGACATAGTGTCATGGTGGGTGGACGTGGCGAAGCCAGCGATAAGGGATTTTTATAAAAGTAGAGGTCGGAGGTTGCGAGGTGGAAGTATGGATTGCAAAAATATTTGGAGGATCAGCTGAGTGTATGCTATGAGAGGCGGTTGGATAGGTACATGAGTGGAGTGCCTGCGATTAAGGAGAGATTGCGAGAAATACAGAATGAACGTTTTGATGCGATTCGTGTGCGTGGAGAGTGTGGATGAGGTTTTATGGGGTGATAAGCCTTCGGCTTATGTGTTGAGTCATTTAGGAAAAGGAGGGAGGGGATGATGATTTCGAGGTTGGTGGTTGGAGAGGACAGAGATGGGTATGAAAGAGGTCAGATCATGAGGAGCACAGAAGCGATGAGTTTGTATTTAGAGAGTTGGTTTAGAGGATATTTAACGGCAGGAGAGGGAGGGGAAAGAGAGGGAGAATAATTGAGGAGGGGTCATGGAGAGGTTGGGGGAGGATGATAGGAAGCTATGAGTGGGGACATAAGTGAGGAGGAGGTGTGGATGGCGATACAGAGTATGAGTAAAGAAAGTCACCTTGAATTGATGGAATTTCGAATGATTTTTATGTGTTGCAGTGGGAGGTCATAAAAGATTGTTTAGTGAGATTGATGAATCGAATGAAAGAGATGGGTACTATGGGCGTGTCGCAGTGCACTGGGGTGATTGTTTTAGTAAAAAAAGGAGGGTAGGGAACAGATAGGTGATTATCGGGGTTTATCGATGATGTGTGGGATTATAAGATTTTGCGAAAGTGTTGTGTAATAGGATTAAGAAAGTAATTGGTAGGGTAGTTGAGAGGGGCAAAGAGGGATACCGGGGAGATGTATGAATAAAGGGCATGTTTGGATTAGGAATTTTGTGGACAATAGTGTTGGAGGTGGTGTTTTGGCTGTGGATTGGAAAACTGCGTATGATTGTGTTGAAAGAGATATGTTATGGAGGATCATGAGGAAGCAGGGGTTTGGGGAGGAAATAGTGGGATGGGCGGAAGCCCTGTATAAAGATGCAAAAGTGAGGGTGCAAGTTAATGGGTTGGTAGGTGCGGAAGTGAGGATGGGAGAGGTTTGAGGCAGGATGTCCCTTGTCTCAAATCCTATTCGCGTGTATGCAGGATCCTTTGTATAGACTAGTTAAGGTAGGAGTAGGGGCGGGGAGGGAAGTTGAATGGGATACAGGAATTGTTGGATATGTGGACGACACCACGGTGTTAGTGAATTCTGAAGAGGGTTTACGTGCTATAGGATTGATTATCAGTTTGTTTGGGAAAGCATCTGGTATGAGGATTAACATTGCTAAGTCCAATCTAATGGAAGTAGGTACATGGGTGGGGAGTGGCTTGGGGTTAAGGTATGGATGGTCAATAGTAGATAGATTGAAAGTTTGTGGTATAGTGGTAATGGCTGATTATGGGAAACTAGAAAAGTTAATGTCGATTTAGTTTTAGGTAAGGCATTAAAGAGAATGTTGGGATGGAGACCTGGGGATGTTACGTTGTTACAGAGGGTGATAGTGGTTAATACTTTAGTTTATAGTAAAGTTTGGCACGTGGCAAGGTTATTTCCTATATTAAAGGGAGATATGGTGGAATTGGTTGGAAAGGTGTTGAGATATATATGGGGATATAGGAAGCATTGGTTGTGTAGGGAGGTTGTCATGAAGAGGTGGGCTTAGGGGTTTGGGGTTAATAGATTTGGAGGAACGGGCTAGGTGCTTATATGTACAATTTTGTTATATGACTAAGGGGGTGGCAAAGGACGGAGGGTGGGAGAGGTCATGAGGGATTTCAGGAAGTGGTGGAGGGAAGGATTTGGTTAGGTGTGCTGATATGTTGCGGGGTCTTATGAGTGTAAGGAATCCGGGACGTGTAAAGGCTCGTGTGTTAGGAAGGGTGGGGAGAGGAGAGGAGGTAATGGAAGGGCTGGCTGTTTTCCGGTATATGATTGGAAAAGTATATGGAGTGGGTTGAAGGGTATGAGGGTCAGTGTGAGGGCGAGAGAAGTTTTGTTTCGGTTTTACATGGGGTACTGGCCTCACGGGAGGTGCTGTATAGGATGGGTTTGGTTGGAGATGCAAGGTGTGGTAAATGTGGCAGGTCGATTCTATTTATCATGAGGTATATTTTGTGAGCAATTGGATGTTGTCAGACAATGGTTGGGGCGTTTAATAAGATTTGGAGGGGAGGGGATACATGCGTTGAGATTTTGAGTTTAGATATAGGTGGTGTGGGGCAGGATGTGCGTAGAGCGCTTATGTATATGGCTGTTGATTTGTGTATGTTTCGTGGGTGATGAGGAGCAAACTGGGAGTGTGCGGTTAAAGGCCATAGCAGCGTCCATGTACAGGACAAAATGTAGAAATAGAATTTTGTATGGGGAGTCATGGGGTAGGTTTTTCCTGTGGTTTATAGGGATTTCACTGTAGGACAGTTGTTGGGAATGATACAAGTTAATAGTTGAAAAGTGGCTGTTCTATTTTTGTGAGAGTATGAGAGGTAAGTTAAAGTGGTATGTTTGTGTAGATGGGGATGGGGGTGGACGTGTGACAAGGTAACCATGAGGTTACGGTTTTTGACAATATTTTGACTTATGGGGTTGTGAATGGAGGTATGTATAAGAGGGGTTATGAAGTAGAAAATGATATAATGAAGTAGGAAAAAAAATGGAGGAAGTTAGAGGTGGCTTTCCTTGGGTATCATATTATCTGAGTTTGTATGACTTTTTGAAGTATAGAGGACATACTTCATGGGTGTAAAGTTTTGATGTGTATGGAGGTAACAGTAACTGTTTTTAGATGTTTATGAGAGAATAAGGTTTTTTTGGTTTCATAACAGGGTGAGGCATATTTTCGATAAATACATGTCATTGGGGTTTTCTGTGTTTTTGTGGTGTGTTGCAACATGTGGTATAATATTTTGTATTTATGGACAAAAGTAGAATACAGTATTCTGTTGAATACATAGTTGGTTTCTTCAGTAGAGGAGAAATGAGTAGTATATGATGGTAAGGTATTTTACCTAGCTAACTAATTATAAAAGTTATAAGGAGTAATGTAATGTTAATTTTAAATTAAATGGAGAAATTCACTGCCTGGTGTGTGGGCTTGATGATGGATTTTGTATTATTTTGATTTGTATGTATGTTTTGGCTACAAAACTGTTAACTTGCTGTTGGTTATTAGGTTCTTTTTCATGTGTACACATAGGACTTTTTATATATGCATACATGAGTTTTACTGGACTGCTTTTTGGTTGTCATGTTTTTATTAAGGGTTACATGATTTTAGTGTGATCAGTAGCTCAAATTTTGAGGGTTTTTTTGTCTTTATAGATGAGAAAAATGTATGTAGGGGTATCGTTAGGATAAAATGGGGGATAGAAGGGGGTCTTTTGTATGAGATTCTATGATCTCAAGAAAAGTTTTCAGTTTTCATTGGTAGATTTTACTAAATTGTTTTTTTTATAAGGAGTTGAGAGGTTGAGCTGGTTTTGTAATGATAAGTGTATATTATTAATGTGTCTGTATGTTCAGTTGGGGTTATGTGTGTGTATGGTATGCTCCATTTCTTTTTGTTTAATTATAGTAGATATGTTTCTGCGGAATAATGGAAGAGTCTGAGGACATGTTTTTTTCAATTTGATTTGCCACTGTACAAGTTTTGTAATTTTCATATAATAGCAATTCATTCATGTTAATGTATAAAGATAGTTCTTTTATTACAAGGAGACTATTTAAGTGGCCTTATGTGTTTGTATTAAAACTTGTTTTTGTTTAATTTGTGTTTAGTCTTTAAGTTTTTTGGAAGCATATTAATATGTTGTCTTTTATTTATGTACATACTGTACCAGTTGATAGTCATTTACTGACAACTAAAATGTATTCCTGTTTTTATAAATAAAATATAAAAAAAAAAAAAAAAAAAAAGTTTGTCAGAAGGGTAATACCTCCCTTATATGGTTACTGTCTGTATTGTACTGTAGTAGGTTCGCCGGTCTTGTCTCCGCCCGGGTCTTTTCCAGATGGTGACCCGGCGACCCTGGTTACTGTCTATCAACCTACTGACAGAACAGTAGTACCTACCTAGATGGTTGCTATCTACCATCCTACTGACAGAACAGTAGTACCTACCTAGATGGTTGCTATCTACCATCCTACTGACAGAACAGTAGTACCTACCTGGATGGTTGCTGTTTACCAACCAATGAAAAATAAGGAATGGCTGCAGTCAATATGCGTCCGGGATTTTCCGCGAGACATCAATAACCAGAACAGTAAAACTGGAAGATTGAGAAAAGAGAGAGTGAGATTGAACCAGAAGTTAGACAAGTTTTAACTGTATTAAGGCCAGCGAGAGAGATTATTGAGGCTAGCAATGGAGACTGCTGAGGCCAGTGGGAGAGAGACTGCTGAGGCCAGTGGGAGAGAATATTGAGGCCAGTGGGAGAGAATATTGAGGCCAGTGGGAGAGAATATTGAGGCCAGTGGGAGAGAATATTGAGGCCAGTGGGAGAGAATATTGAGGCCAGTGGGAGAGAATATTGAGGCCAGTGGGAGAGAATATTGAGGTCAGTGGGAGAGAATATTGAGGCCAGTGGGAGAGACTATTCTGTTTCCCAGTGCAGCAGTACAAAGGCTGCTGCTGCTATGGGTCCAGCCCAGCTGAAGCAGTTGCTGCAGCTGAAGTTGTTTCCTCCATCACGTAACTACCCACTTTACCCATCATCTTTCCTGTACATCTCTCTATCTTTCATCTATCCATCCTTATCTTCATGTTATCTTCTTCGTTGCTCTCCTCGTCTCCTTTAAACATCATTCATGTACATTTTTTATAAATATCTTCAAGTATATACATGTCTACCCTTCAGTTATGTATACTCTGTCTGCAGTTATACATTATTGTTCACTGGAATCGTAGTGTACTGGTGCGCCACCAGTCTAGAATACTTTAATGCCTTACAATAGTGATTAAAATACACTATGAGACACATACACCTCTCGGTCTATATGTGGTTTGGAAATTACATAATTTCACGAGGCAGCTGACTTCATAGCACCATTGTAGTCCAATAGACAAGGCATCAGCAGCAGCGCTGAAACACTGATCACACCAGAGTGCCAGAGGCAGTAATCGTAAAGTAAGCCACAAGAAGAACGCAATATACGTTCATACAGAGCGCATATTGTATATTGCAACCCCTCCCCCCTCACCATCAGATAACCTGTAATACCCAGACTGTAACTGTAACATCGGGATCAACTACATGCGAGGCTACACCTAAAAAATATGTAATATGCAAGAGGAAAATCCAGTCCATTATTTTTTAGTGTAATGAAATGGATATTCCCCCCCCCCTCCTAGCACGTGGAAATTATTCCCCCTCCAGCAACGAGTGTGGAAATATATCGCCGGGAAGATTACAGAAATGTAAAAAAAAATCAATGTAACTTCTGTATTTTATGGAGCCCTGAATTTCAGACGGTCGTTTATTAATGTCTTGGAGAGGAAGACTGAGGATGAGAGTCTATATATGTGTTGTAAATACTGAATTATCTGAACGCGCTTGACCGCGAGACCGTCAAAGATAACTAAGAAATAAGTAAAAAATAACTAAAAGTAGCTAAAAATAACTAAAAAAAATACTAATATTATTAAATTGTGGTATTAGGCTTGATCAGAGTAAAAAATCCACCAGAATTCTCTTATATTTCTGTCTCCCTCAAAATAAATAAATAAAAAATATAATCTTCCTCTTTGACATCATAGTGTTGTCTTAGTTACAGCATATTAATTGATGAGGTATTTATACAATCAGATTCCTATAGTATTCATAAATTTAAATAAATCCCTTTTATTTGGACTTGGGAATTATCCTCTATGGCTTTTGTTAACTTGTTAAGGAATATTGATAAGAGGAGAAGAGGCTCTCTCGCTCCCCTTCGTAGAAAGTGGTTAAGTGGCTTACCAAGTGGAGCATGAGTCAGACTATCCCTCCCTGGGTAAGTGGCTAACTGCTTACTCCGGTCAATAATTCGGTTAAGAGGTGGTTAACTTTAAGTGGCCACTTAGGAAGACCATTATTTACCCCAGGTATGATCATTTCTGAGGCCACTTAAGTGGGTGGGGAGTCCTGAGAGAAACACCTAATTCAGCCAATAAATTAACTTTGTCGGGAAGATAAATTAGTGTCATATACATAAGTACCCTCATCCCTCCCGTTTGTGTGACAACGAGTCACACGAAAATCTATGCGTCCAAGTAACTGCTTCAAGAGTATACCTGGAGTATACGTAGAGGGGATTTCAGGGGTCAACGCCCCCGCGGCCCGGTCTGTGACCAGTAAGCTATAACAACCATTCGTTCCGCTGGCAGTCAGAGCCGGATTAAGATTTTGTAGACCCCTGGGCTGCAGGTACTGTGAGGCCCCCGGGCTACAGGTACTGTGAGACCCCTGTGCTGCAGGTACTGTGAGGCTCCTAGGCTACAGGTACTGTGAGGCCCCTGGGCTACAGTTACTGTGAGGCTCCTGGGCAACAGGTACTGGGCTACAGGTACTGTGAGACCCCTGGGCTGCAGGTACTGTGAGTCCCTGGACAACAGGTACTGTCAGGCCCCTGGGCTACAGGTACTGTGAGACCCCTGGGCTACAGATACTGTCAGGCCCCTGGGCTACAGGTGGGCAACACTGAACAACTGCTCACTAGGGACACTGCTTGGTGGGCAACACAGATACTGGCAAGCAGTCTTCGCCACATCAGGGTACTCTCCCTTCATTCTCTTCCACCACTGCAAGATGTCTTCACTTGTTCCACTAATTCTCTTTTCCTTATGATATCTCTCAATAATATCTTGCATGGTTTTCCTTGCTGCAGACTCTGCAGAGGTTCCCTCTTCATCACTGGAAAAATAAACACATAAGCAGTATAATGTGATCCTTTATTGACAACGTTTCGCCCACGCAGTGGGCTTTATCGAGTCACAAACAGATCTACCTGGATAAAAGAAACATGAGTATTTATAGGATTTAGTCAGGTGGAGAATGCTGCATGTGCATGTCTTCAAAGTAATGTGATAGTTTAAAACCTTGGGTAACTTAAAGGACCTGCAGTGTTCCATTCTTGAGTTCTATGTGGGATAGCGATGAAGAAGTTTCTTGGCAATAGGTTCACCTATGTTGTAGAAGCCGTTGTTCTGGTTGAAGTTGTTGGATATACAGATAAGTGGAATCATCACTTATCTGCATATCCAACAACTTCAACCAGAACAACGGCTATCCCACATAGAACTCAAGAATGGAACACTGCAGGTCCTTTAAGTTACCCAAGGTTTTAAACTATCACATTACTTTGAAGACATGCACATGCAGCATTCTCCACCTGACTAAATCCTATAAATACTCATGTTTCTTTTATCCAGGTAGATCTGTTTGTGACTCGATAAAGCCCACTGCGTGGGCGAAACGTTGTCAATAAAGGATCACATTATACTGCTTATGTGTTTATTTTTCCATTTATGTATGATAATGGAGTCTTTGAAATACTCCCAGGATATATACATCGTGGAGTGAATGCCTCTCGGTGTATATATTAGACTCAGATTTTACTTTAATCCCTATTTTAGGGATTAAAATATTCTTGTGTGGTGGCGAAAAGTTATGTGAAGCCTTAATGACCGACCCTTGTTTAGTCGACAGGTTTTAAACCCTCTTAACAAAACACCTCTGAAACACTCAGTGAGATTACATTATTGATGGTAAACAATACCCTGCTGATAAATAAGACACATGAGCAACATTTTGGAATGTTTACCACCTTCAATAAAGATACCCAAGTATTGTGTATGTGTCTTATTCAACAACTCTACGAGTCCTTCAGATAAAGAGTAAACAAACTAGCAGAGGAGAGGCCGAACATACGTAAGAAGGATTGTACATATTTGATTTTGAAACCAAATACTTAAAATGAAGACTGAGTGCTTGAACTGGGGACCCATTACGTGAATCAGAGACCTGAATCCAGCCCAGGAGCCGAATACCCTGAGAGCAAGTGGAGACCAAAGGGGCGACCGAGCCAGAAGCAATCAGTCGTTATTGTGTTGGCGTAACTCACTCGAGTGTCGTCGGAAATTGGAAATGTAGATTTGTCAATTTCGAGGCCAGAGCTGTCCCGAGACCAGTGCTAAGAGGCCAGGTCGAGAGCCGTCTTACACCTGCGTTGCGAGGCCAGGTCAAGAATCAGGTCCTGGAAACTCAGGGATCGCAGAATTATTGCGCAGTAGTGTTGACGAGTGGTGTACAGGGAAGAAGTAGCCTTGATGAATGAGGTTTTAAATGCCCCTTCACAGGAGCAGGTATATACACAGATATTCCTCACACCATCTTGGTGATTGAAGGGGTTGACTTAGGAAGACTGCGAAGGGAAGTGAGAGGATAAAGATGAAACTCAAGAGTAAGAGGATAAACGATGGGAATGGAAGAGGAGGCGATAAATGCTGTAGCTGCTGTTGCTGCTGCTGATGATGAAGATAATAATGATGACGATGCTGATGATGATAATGAAGTATGATAAATGAGAAGAGGAGGAATAAAAAAGAAAAGAAAATGAAAAGTTATAAAAATGAGAATTATGTTGATAAGAATCAATTAAAGGAGTAGGAAGAATGGAGAATGGGGTGAAGAAAAGAGGAGGGGAGGGGAAGAGGAAGAGTGGAGGAGGGAAGAGGAAAAGGTGTGTGATGAAAGCACCAGGAAGCCATTGAGAATACAGCAAACACAGGATTATCATCTAAACCTCCTATAATGAACCTCCCTGCCATCTGTTGTAACAATACATACTCCTGTTGTAACAATACAGACTCCTGTTGTAACAATACTGCCTCCTGTTGTAACAATACTACCTCCTGTTGTAACAATACAGCCTCCTGTTGTAACAATACTGCCTCCTGTTGTAACAATACAGCCTCCTGTTGTAACAATACTACCTCCTGTTGTAACAATACAGCCTCCTGTTGTAACAATACTGCCTCCTGTTGTAACAATACTGCCTCCTGTTGTAACAATACTGCCTCCTGTTGTAACAATACAGCCTCCTGTTGTAACAATACAGACTCCTGTTGTAGCAATACAGCCTCATGTTGTAACAATACAGACTCCTGTTGTAACAATACTGCCTCCTGTTGTAACAATACTGCCTCCTGTTGTAACAATACTGCCTCCTGTTGTAACAATACTGCCTCCTGTTGTAACAATGCTGCCTCCTGTTGTAACAATGCTGCCTCCTGTTGTAACAATACTGCCTCCTGTTGTAACAATACAGCCTCCTGTTGTAACAATACTGCCTCCTGTTGTAACAATACTGCCTCCTGTTGTAACAATATTGCCTCCTGTTGTAACAATACTGCCTCCTGTTGTAACAATATTGCCTCCTGTTGTAACAATGCTGCCTCCTGTTGTAACAATGCTGCCTCCTGTTGTAACAATGCTGCCTCCTGTTGTAACAATACAGCTTATCGTTGGATATTTATCAATAGCACGATATCACTTCTGGTTTGAGGTGATATCACGTTACAGATACAATCACGAGACGCTATCGTGACCACCTGGTTCACTCCGAGACTGGGAGAAACGCTTCTCCTTCCACTGATTTTATCAACGTTTCTCCAGTCTTTGCTTCAGTGGATGCTCTATTCCACTACCTGGAGTCTACCTGGAGAGAATTCCAGGGGTCAACGCCCCCGCGGCCCGGTCCGTGACCAGGCCTCCTGTTGGACCAGAGCCTGATCAACCAGGCTGTTACTGCTGGCCGCACGCAGTCCAACGTACGAACCACAGCCCGGCTGGTCAGGTACCGACTTTAGGTGCCTGTCCAGTGCCTGCTTGAAGACAGCAAGGGGTTTGTTGGCAATCCCCCTGATGTATGCTGGGAGGCAGTTGAACAATCTTGGTCCCCTGACACTTATTGTGTTGTCCCTCAACGTGCTAGTGGCACCCCTGCTCTTCATTGGGGGGATGTTACATCGCCTGCCGAGTCTTTTGCTTTCGTAGGGAGTGATTTTTATATGCAAGTTTGGTACTAAGCCCTCGAGAATTTTCCATGTGTATATAATAATGTATCTCTCCCGCCTGCATTCTAGAGAGTACAGGTTTAGGAACTTCAAGCGTTCCCAGTAGTTGAGGTGGTTTATCGCACTTATGCGTGCGGTGAAGGTTCTCTGCACATTTTCAAGGTCAGCAATTTCACCCGCCTTGAAAGGTGCCGTTAGTGTGCAGCAATATTCCAGCCTAGATAGAACAAGCGATCTGTAAAGTGTCAACATGGGCTTGGCATCCCTGGTTTTGAAGGTTCTCATTATCCATCCTGTCATTTTTCGAGCAGATGCAATTGCTACTTTGTTATGGTCCTTGAAGGTGAGATCCTCTGACATGATCACTCCCAGGTCTTTGACATTAGTTTTTCGCTCTATTGTGTGGTTGGAATTAGTTTTGTACTCCAATGAGATTTTAATTTCTTCACGTTTTCCGTATCTGAGTAATTGAAATTTCTCATCATTGAACTTCATATTGTTTTCTGCAGCCCATTTAAAGATTTGGTTTATGTCTGCTGAAGAAAAATCTCAGTCGTTTTGTGTAAGATTATTGACTGGTGTTGTTGGAGCGCCGCGCGAGCTTTGAAGTGCTCAAAGGTACTTAGAACCTTGTACGATTTGCTATTTCAAAGTGAGCTCTAATAATTTAGTCTTTGTAATATATAATTATACTGACTTTCTCTCTACTTGTACCATGTTATCGTATTGATTGATGTAGTTCGTTATTGATGGTTGTTACAAGATCATCAATAATTTCTTATTGGCTCGATCTTAATTAAAGCAAACCTTCAATAGACACTACGTATGAGTTATACACACAGTCAGGTGTGTGTCTTTCAATGTATATAAGAGTTGATTTAAGTCACTGATGATTAAGACACATGTGCAACAGTTGGGAATCTTGAAATGTTTCTCCTACACAGTAGACGTCTTCAGAAGGGGTGGACTGGGAAGCCAGGGAAAGGCCTCGGTCAGATGATCAAAAGCTCCAGGGGGCGGGTCATCATATGACTGAGACCCGCGTCAGGAAACACTTGTCCTCTTTCCTGACAAACCTTACCTAACCTAACCTCAGTCAAATACAGAAACAGAACATGTGTCTTATACAATATACAATTTTATTTCTTTGCTCGTGTACATGGGTTTACATTACAATCATAATTGAGGTGCAAGGAGAGCCTCTGGCATGCCTTGGCATTAGGGGCAGCTTTATCTAATGGATTATAAACTATGAACATAATATTGGAGTAATTGAGTGAGTTTGTATTGGTAGATCGTTCAAATTATGATATGATGATAATACATTGTTCATTACAAAATGATGATAGACATTGTAACTAGTGTTTAGTAGGATGGAACATAATAGTAAAAATTAAATTATCTTAATGAAAGTAACATTGAGCATTTTGAGAGTAATTTACAGTTTGAGTATTTAGTTTAGGGTGATTAGGTGGTAACATAATTTTAAAATTTGAAATTATTTTATAGGAGAATAACTTTGAGCATTTTTTAAAGCAATTTACAGCATGAGTAATTTAGGGTGAGTAGGTGGTTTTTGAGAAGAGTCTTAAATTGATTTTCAGACAAGGTTATTTTAGCATTTCCTGGTAATGAGTTCCAGATTCTGGGGCCCTTTATGTGCATAGAATTCTTACATAGGTTGCTATGGACACGGGGTACATCAATAAGTGATCTGTGTCTTGTGTTGTGGTCATGGGTCCTATTAAAGTTGGTGAGGAGAATTTTGAGCGGAGGGTTTATATTAGAATGTAGAGTTCTATGTATGTAGTAGGCACAAGAATAAGTGTGAATGTTCTTTATGGTGAGTAGTTTTAGGCTTTTGAATATTGGTGGAGTATGATGTCTGGAGTGGGAATTTGTTATCATTCTGACTGCATTCTTACACATTAACTTGTCGGTATTTGATACCATTGTCACTATCTTCACTATTTTAGGGGTAAAAGTATTCTTGACTGGTGGTGAACAGGTGACATGCAGCCTTAATGACCCTCGTGTATACTCTCAGCATACACCTGCTGAGGAAAATAAACCTCTCGGTATATACAGCCGGTGCTAAGAATAAATCAAGAACTGTTCTCGCATAAGAATACACTTCTGATACAGTAAAAAGTCTTCTTCCTTCTTCGAGTCCGTCGTTATCTTGCGCTCGAGTCGTCCTTTTTCCCCTCCAGCCATGAACTTACTAGCCACTAGCCACTAGCCACTAGCCACTAGCCAGGTCATACGAGCATCTTCTATTTATCCTCTCATAACAGTACGTATTGCCTAGTTTATGATTTTCGAGACTTTATCGACTATGGATAACTGTTAGGTTTGATTCTTATCTAACACTGATCTTGAGTCAGTAATCTTGTAGTTGACCTGTATAACAGGTCAGTATATATACACCTCTCAGTGTATAAAGACCTCTCAGTGAATATATATCTCAATGTATATATATACCTCTCTGTATATATCCTTCTCAGTGTATATATGTACATCTCTAAATGTATATACATCAGTACTGAGTGAACAATACACTGACAGAATGGTTAATATAGATAAAACACGAATATTTTCGGTCTCTGATAGACCGAATATTCGGTGTATACACGCTGATGTGTTCGAATATTCCCAACACTTACAGTATGAATACATGTACTGAAATATTACTTTACTGAAATATTTAAAGGTATATTTATTTGAAAGCAGAAGAATTCAAATGTATTTTGTGACTGTAATGTATTGTTTACCAAATATTTTTAGCACACCGGCCATCTCCCACCGAGGGAGGGAGACCCAAAAAAACAGGAAACGCATTTGTAATCACCCATCCTTCAGGGTACAGGCACTGTTGTTCCCACCTCCAGAACCACAACATCCTCACCCTTCCTTCAGGGTACAGGCACTGTTGTTCCCACCTCCAGAACCACAACATCCTCACCCTTCCTTCAGGGTACAGGTACTGTTGTTCCCACCTCCAGAACCACAACATCCTCACCCTTCCTTCAGGGTACAGGCACTGTTCTTCCCACCTCCAGAACCACAACATCCTCACCCTTCCTTCAGGGTACAGGCACTGTTGTTCCCACCTCCAGAACCACAACATCCTCACCCATCCTTCAGGGTACAGGCACTGTTCTTCCCACCTCCAGAACCACAACATCCTCACCCTTCCTTCAGGGTACAGGCACTGTTCTTCCCACCTCCAGAACCACAACATCCTCACCCATCCTTCAGGGTACAACCACTGTTCTTCCCACCTCCAGAACCACAACATCCTCAACCATCCTTCAGGGTACAGGCACTGTTCTTCCCACCTCCAGAACCACAACATCCTCACCCATCCTTCAGGGTACAGCACTGTTGTTCCCACCTCCAGAACCACAACATCCTCACCCATCCTTCAGGGTACAGGCACTGTTTTCCACCTCCAGAACACAACATCCTCACCCATCCTTCAGGGTACAGGCACTGTTCTTCCCACCTCCAGAATCACAACATCCTTACCCATCCTTCAGGGTAAAGGCACTGTTCTTCCCACCTCCAGAACCACAACATCCTCACCCATCCTTCAGGGTACAGGCACTGTTCTTCCCACCTCCAGAACCACAACATCCTCACCCATCCTTCAGGGTACAGGCACTGTTCTTCCACCTCCAGAATCACAACATCCTTACCCATCCTTCAGGGTACAGGCACTGTTCTTCCCACCTCCAGAATCACAACATCCTTACCCATCCTTCAGGGTACAGGCACTGTTCTTCCCACCTCCAGAACCACAACATCTTCACCCATCCTTCAGGGTACAGGCACTGTTCTTCCCACCTCCATAACCACAACATACTCACCCATCCTTCAGGGTACAGGCACTGTTCTTCCCACCTCCAGAACCACAACATACTCACCCATCCTTCAGGGTACAGGCACTGTTCTTCCCACCTCCAGAACCACAACATCCTCACCCATCCTTCAGGGTACAGGCACTGTTGTTCCCACCTCCAGAACCACAACATCCTCACCCTTCCTTCAGGGTACAGGCACTGTTCTTCCCACCTCCAGAACCACAACATCCTCACCCATCCTTCAGGGTACAGGCACTGTTCTTCCCACCTCCAGAACCACAACATCCTCACCCATCCTTCAGGGTACAGGCACTGTTCTTCCCACCTCCAGAACCACAACATCCTCACCCATCCTTCAGGGTACAGGCACTGTTCTTCCCACCTCCAGAACCACAACATACTCACCCATCCTTCAGGGTACAGGCACTGTTCTTCCCACCTCCAGAACCACAACATCCTCACCCATCCTTCAGGGTACAGGCACTGTTCTTCCCACCTCCAGAACCACAACATCCTCACCCATCCTTCAGGGTACAGGCACTGTTTTCCCACCTCCAGAACCACAACATCCTCACCCATCCTTCAGGGTACAGGCACTGTTCTTCCCACCTCCAGAACCACAACATCCTCACCCATCCTTCAGGGTACAGGCACTGTTCTTTCACCTCCAGAATCACAACATCCTTACCCATCCTTCAGGGTACAGGCACTGTTCTTCCCACCTCCAGAAACACAACATCCTGACCCATCCTTCAGGGTACAGGCACTGTTCTTCCCACCTCCAGAACCACAACATCCTCACCCATCCTTCAGGGTAGAGGCACTGTTCTTCCCACCTCCAGAACCACAACATACTCACCCATCCTTCAGGGTACAGGCACTGTTCTTCCCACCTCCAGAACCACAACATCCTCACCCATCCTTCAGGGTACAGGCACTGTTTTCCCACTCCAGAACCACAACATCCTCACCCATCCTTCAGGTACAGGCACTGTTTTCCCACCTCCGAACCAACATCTCCCCACCTCGGTACCAGCAACTCTCCCATCACACTCAGCCATTCTTCCACTCAAGCAAACTTCACCTCCTCAGGTACACACGTCTTCCATCCTCAGACAGGCATTCTCTCCCATCCTCAGTACACATCTCTTCCACTTCAGGTACAGGCATTCTTCCCATCCAGAGTACACACTCTCTTCCCATCCTCAGACACAACTCTCCCTCCCTTCAGGGAACAGCACTCTTTTCCCCTCAGAACCAACATCTCCCACCTTCAGGACACAACTACCTCTTAGACACACTTCACACCCACCATCCTCAGGTCAGCACTTCTTCCCACCTCAGACCACATCTCCCTCTCCAGAAGCACACTTCCACCTCCAGTCCACAGCTCACATCTGTTTTCCACCTTTCCACCTCCAAACACACATCCTCAGAGCCTTTCCCTCAGGAACTCACACCTCCAACCACATACGCACGTTCCCCCAGGTAACCGCACTCCTCGTTCAGCTCATTCTAACCCAACATCCTCACCCATCCTTCAGGGTACAGGCACTGTTCTTCCCACCTCCAGAACCACAACATCCTCACCCATCCTTCAGGGTACAGGCACTGTTCTTCCCACCTCCAGAACCACAACATACTCACCCATCCTTCAGGGTACAGGCACTGTTCTTCCCACCTCCAGAACCACAACATACTCACCCATCCTTCAGGGAAGGCACTGTTCTTCCACCTCCAGAACCACAACATCTCACCATCCTTCAGGGTACAGGCACTGTTCTTCCCACCTCCAGAACCACAACATACTCACCCATCCTTCAGGGTACAGGCACTGTTCTTCCCACCTCCAGAACCACAACATACTCACCCATCCTTCAGGGTACAGGCACTGTTGTTCCCACCTCCAGAACCACAACATACCTCACCCATCCTTCAGGGTACAGGCACTGTTGTTCCCACCTCCAGAACCACAACATCCTCACCCATCCTTCAGGGTACAGGCACTGTTGTTCCCACCTCAGAACCACAACATACTCACCCATCCTTCAGGGTACAGGCACTGTTCTTCCCACCTCCAGAACCACAACATACTCACCCATCCTTCAGGGTACAGGCACTGTTCTTCCCACCTCCAGAACCACAACATCCTCACCCATCCTTCAGGGTACAGGCACTGTTCTTCCCACCTCCAGAACCACAACATCCTCACCCATCCTTCAGGGTACAGGCACTGTTCTTCCCACCTCCAGAACCACAACATCCTCACCCATCCTTCAGGGTACAGGCACTGTTCTTCCTCCAGAACCACAACATCCACCTTCAGGTACAGGCACGTTCTTCCCTCCAGAACCACCTCCTCACCCATCCTTCAGGGTACAGGCACTGTTCTTCCCACCTCCAGAACCACAACATACTCACCCATCCTTCAGGGTACAGGCACTGTTCTTCCCACCTCCAGAACCACAACATACTACCCATCCTCAGGGTACAGGCACTGTTCTTCCACCTCCAGAACCACAACATACTCACCCATCCTTCAGGGTACAGGCACTGTTCTTCCCACCTCCAGAACCACAACATACTCACCCATCCTTCAGGGTACAGGCACTGTTCTTCCCACCTCCAGAACCACAACATACTCACCTCTCCAGTTTATGTTCCACTTCCAAACTATTGGTTTATTTAGATTTTTAAAACTCGCTTATCAAAATCTAGTGACGCTGAAGTAGAGAAAATGGACATCAAGAAAAAAATACTAGAAACATATGATGGTTTATACTAAGTCCCGTGTTGTCTAGTGGCTAGGATACGAGGCTCTCACCCGCGAGGCCCGGGTTCGATTCCCGGCACGGGAAAGTTTTTTTCCCCTCGAGGATTTCTAACAAGAACAATGAGTTTACGATGTACAAAGCAAGTCTGATATATATTTTTTTTTTTTTTTAAAAAAAAAAAAAAAAATTAAAAATATATATATATATATATATATATATATATATTATGTCTATGCATTTAAGCATTCTTGGTGAATTCTGGAGCCTTGTCAGTCACTTGTGTTAGGCGAGTTGGTGTTTAATTGGTGATGTGCTGTTGATGATGGTGATGTTGATGGTGGTGGTGATGCTAGTGATGATGGTAGTGATGCTGATGGTGGTGGTGATGCTAGTGATGATGGTAGTGATGCTGATGGTGGTGGTTATGCTAGTGATGATGGTAGTGATGCTGATGGTGGTGGTGATGCTAGTGATGATGGTAGTGATGCTGATGGTGGTGGTGATGCTGTATGATGGTAGTGATGTGAGTGATGGTAGTGATGCTGATGGTGGTGGTGATGCTAGTGATGATGGTAGTGATGCTGATGGTGGTGGTGATGCTAGTGATGATGGTAGTGATATTGATGGTGTTACGGAATGGACATTCAGCTGCACGAAATTCTTCTTGACAATTACCATTTTTTTAACATAAATATATCTCAATAGAATTAACTAGAGGCTGCAGCTACAAGTACAAACACATCTCGGTCAACTAAGATTCAGATGGACAAGCACTTTGAAAACAAGATTCGACTAGGAACCACACAGAGGCTGGCTGTAATCAGATCAGGAACATCAGGATGTTCAGTTAACAATGAGCTTCCCAGAGTATAATAATATTAGAGGCAGCGGTGACGGCTATGGTAATATTTGCAGTAGTAACCAAATTCTCTTTCTGCCTTTCCTAGTGTTCTCTAGCTTATCTTTTATGTAGAGAAAAGATCCTTTTGTGGGTTCGAGCGTTGGAGATTTTGTGAGAGAAGTGTTGCTAACGAGGAGGGAGAAACAGTCAGGGCTTAACCCAGCTACTGGGGCCTTTTTTATATACCCGATTCATATCAGCCTCCTCTCCCTCCTGCCATCTTGCCCGAGTGGAGAATACTTTGAGAGCCACCTGCTATACTATCTAATCCCACCTATCTAGACGGCATTAGAGGTAGTTGGTATGTATCTCGTCTTTCCATGCAGAGGAGCCTGGATTTAAGACCATGGGGGTCTCCTTTTGTCTGCCTTTCCCATATACTCCCATGTATATGACCCTGGGGGACTCACTGTTCCCTTTCAGCGGAGGGTAATGGTAAAGCCGAGTACTGCAGAGGCTTCCAAGCAGCTGGTGGGAGAGTAGGCAAATCACATCCTCGCGAAAAAAAAAAACTAATTCCACGAGTCTGGCGGACGTATCTAGGCAGAGGTGTTGTATCTGGGAGGAATATAGGGCATGTAACCTTAATATACCGTATGGGATACAAGGAGAAAATTTGTGTTAAGGTTTTGAGCCGAACTGTTTGATACATGCCATCGAAATAGGCACCTGGTTATCCTTGATGCATGAACTATAATATAATGGCTAATTGTGATTATGCAATAATAATAATAATAATAATAATAATAGCAATGATAATAATAGCAATAATAATAATAATAATAATAATAATAATAATAATAATAATGCAAAAGAGGAAACACAAAGAAAAATTACATTGTGAGTGTTCAGTCCATCGTATTTTTTTTAATATTAGAAGCAAAATTCTAAATATATCAAATATGTCAATTTTATTTATAAAATGAGTAACCCCTCAATATATATATATATATATATATATATATATATATATATATATATATATATATATATATATATATATATATATAGTGGGAGTAAAAGGTAGATGGGATACAAGGAAAATAGAATCAGTAAGTAAAGAGAGGTGAAGGTTTATAAACTAAAAGAGGAGGCAGTTAGGGTAAGATATAAACAACTATTGGAGGATAGATGGGCTAGTGAGAGTGTAGGCAATGGGGTCGAAAATGTATGGGGTAGATTTAAAAATGTAGTGTTAGAGTGTTCAGCAGAAGTTTGTGGTTACAGGCGAGTGGGTGCGGGAGGAAGAGGAGCGATTGGTGGAATGATGATGTAAAGAGAGTAGTAAGGAGAAAAAGTTAGCATATGAGAGGTTTTTACAAAGTAGAAGTGATGCAAGGAGGGAAGAGTATATGGAGAGAAAAGAGAGGTTAAAGAGTGGTGAAGCAATGTAAAAGAGAGCAGATGAGAGAGTGGGTGAGATGTTATCAGCAAATTTTGTTGAAAATAAGAAAAGTTTTGGAATGAGATTAATAAGTTGAGGAAGCCTAGAGAACAAATGGATTTGACAGTTAAAAATAGAGAGGAGAGTTATTAAATGGAGAGTTAGAGGTATCGGGAAGATGGAGAGAATATTTTGAGGATTTGTTAAATGTTGATGAAGACAGAGAAGCTGTGATTTCGTGTGTAGGGCAAGGAGGAATAACATCTTGTAGGAGTGTGGAAGAGCCAGTTGTGGGTGTAGGGAAGTTCGTGAGGCAGTGGGTAGAATGAAAGGGGGTAAGGCAGCTGGGATTGATGGGATAAAGATAGAAATGTTAAAAGCAGGTGGGGATATAATTTTGGAGTGGTTGGTGCTATTATTTAATAAATGTATGGAAGAGGGTAAGGTACCTAGGGATTGGCAGAGAGCGTGTATTGTTCCTTTGTATAAAGGCAAAGGGGACAAAAGAGTGCAAAAATTATAGGGGAATAAGTCTGTTGAGTGTACCTGGTAAAGTGTATGGTAGAGTTATTATTGAAAGAATTAAGAGTAAAACAGAAAGCAGGATAGCAGATGAACAAGGGGCTTTAGGAAAGGTAGGGGTGTGTAGACCAAGTGTTTACAGTGAAACATATAGGTGAACAGTATTTGGATAAGGGTAAAGATGTTTTTGTGGCATTTATGGATTTGGAAAAGGCGTATGATAGGGTAGATAGGGGGCAATGTGGCAGATGTTGCAGGTGTATGGAATTGGAGGAAGGTTACTGAAAGCAGTGAAGAGTTTTTATGAGGATAGTGAGGCTCAGGTTAGAGTGTGTAGGAGGGAAGGGGACTATTTCCCAGTAAAAGTGGGCCTTAGACAAGGATGTGTGATGTCACCGTGGTTGTTCAATATATTTATAGATGGGGTTGTAAGAGAAGTGAATGCGAGGGTCTTGGCAAGAGGTGTTGGGCTAAAAGATAAAGAAGCAAATACAAAGTGGGAGTTGTCACAGTTGCTTTTGCTGATGACACTGTGCTTTGGGAGATTCTGAAGAGAAGCTGCAGAGGTTGGTGGATGAATTTGGTAGGGTGTGTAAAAGAAGAAAATTGAAAGTGAATATAGGAAGAGTAAGGTGATGAGGATAACAAAAGAATAGGTGACGAAAGATTGGATATCAGATTGGAGGAGAGAGTATGGAGGAGGTGAATGTATTCAGATATTTGGGAGTGGACATGTCGGCGGATGGGTCTATGAAGGATGAGGTGAATCATAGAATTGATGAGGGAAAAGGGTGAGTGGAGCACTTCGGAGTCTGTGGAGACAAAGAACCTTGTCCATGGAAGTAAAGAGGGAATGTATGAGAGTATAGTTATACCAACGCTCTTATATGGGTGTGAAGCATGGGTGATGAATGTTGCAACGAGGAGAAGGCTGGAGGCAGTGGAGATGTCATGTCTGAAGTCAATGTGTGGTGTGAATATAATGCAGAGAATTCGGAGTTTGGAAATTAGGAGGAGGTGCGGGATTACCAAAACGATTGTCCAGAGAGCTGAGGAGGGGTTGTTGAGGTGGTTTGGACATGTAGAGAGAATGGAACGAGACAGAGTGACTTCGAGAGTGTATAAATCTGTAGTGGAGGGAAGGCGGGGTAGGGGTCGGCCTAGGAAAGGTTGGAGGGAGGGGTAAAGGAAGTTTTGTGTGCGAGGGCTTGGATTTCCAGCAAGCATGTGTGAGCGTATTTGATAGGAGTGAATGGAGGCATATGGTTTTAATACTTGACGTGCTGTTGGAGTGTGAGCAAAGTAACATTTATGAAGGGATTCAGGAAACCGGCAGGCCGGACTTGAGTTCTGGAGATGGGAAGTACAGTGCCGGCACTCTGAAGGAGGGTGTAAATGTTGCAGTTTTATAACTGTAGTGTAAAGCACCCTTCTGGCAAGACAGTGATGGAGTGAATGATGATGAAAGTTTTTCTTTTTCGGGCCACCCTGCCTTGGTGGGAATCGGCCGATGTGTTAATAAAAAAAAAAATATATATATATATATATATACAAAGTTCTAGAGGTGGTACCTCCTATATATTAATATATATATATATATATATATATATATATATATATATATATATATATATATATATATATATATTGTATATACGTATATATAATTTCAGTGCCCGGAGAAAGTTTTTTAATAAAACCGTACCCAGGAACCTGTTTATACAGTCTCTCTAAAGATATACAGGACTTTTAAGCTCGCCTTATTTAACAAACTTTCCATTGTCACATTCGTATCAAAAGTCGGGAATAAATTAACGTAATTTATTTAAAAAAAAATGAATTCGCTGGTTTTCTTTTCCGTATAAATCTGCGAGTTTTGGCGGAATTGTTTTCCAGGTTTGAATCTCTGTCTTTTGTGTTTTGTATCATCATTATCGTTATCATCATTATTATCATCATCATCGTTGTCACCGACGTCATCGCCATCATCATTGTTATCATAATCATCACCACTATCATAAGCATCATGATCATAATCATCATCATTACCATAAACATGGTTATTATCATAATCGTTATTATCATAACCATCATGATCATAAGCATCATCATTATTAACATAATCATGGTCATTATTATCATAATCATTATTATCATAATTATCATAATTATTATCATCATTATTATCATAATCATTAGAATGATTATAATCATCATTATTATCATAATAATTATTATCATTATTATTATCATAATCATCATTATTATCATCATTATCGAGACGACGCAAATTCCAAAAGAGGTGAAAACTCAGCTGCAGAAACTTCACTGAGACGTTTCGCGTGTCCAAAAAATCTGTGGGAAATCAGAGAAGGAAACTGATTTCCAGTAACCATTAGGGGAAAGGAAGGATCTATTAACTACCTAGTTAGGGAGCTACTTAACCCGCACTAGGCTAGTATACCTGAAGATTATACCTGGAGAGGGTTTCGGAGGTCAACGCCCCCGCGGCCCTGTCTTTGACCAGGCTAGTGCCGTGAAGTTCTCTAACATCACATTGTAATGTGAATTATATGACATTTCACGGTAATAGGCGGCATCTTCTTTCCTATAAAACCGGTTGCAGAACAGTGACCCATTACAAGATAGACCCCCCACACTGCACGACTGCAACTACCCATTAAAAGTATCATTAAAGCGCATTTGTTGTATGTTAAGTGGCTGACCAACGTGAAGGGTCTTCTACCCGTCTCCAGCGATACACCTAGAACTGGCTTACACTGCCCCTGTGTACCACTAGAGGTAAGTTCAGTTATCTAGAAATGGGACGGCAGGCTTCTCTTGGGCTGAATTCCGAGAACGGCTTGATTGGATGACTAAGTAATTAGTCATACACCTACACTTTCTAGTCTACACAAAATCTGTCTGACCACAGGCGAAAGGTCTCAGTAGAGTTATCTGCAGTTGCATCTTTTTACACCATCACCACCAACACTACCACTGTGGAAACTTATTCCACGAAACTGTTTATAGTGTAAGCATAAGCAGCCCTTAATATAAACCATACCACGGGTGAGGTTCGAACCCGCGGTCAGAGATTCTCAAAACTCCAGACTCTCTGACCGTGAGTCAACCCTTAATATAACCGCTTCATAACACTTGCAAATAATATTTAACATTTTAGACAGATTTAAGTAGTTACACAGAGTATACAATAATCTTAGGAGATAATAACATCGTTATA
>WNWK01016860.1:37500-43841 GCA_009830355.1 Cherax destructor
CTGCCGCTGCTTGCTCTCCCCATCACCTGCCGCTGCTTGTCTCTCCCCATCACCTGCCGCTTCTTGTCTCTCCCCCATCACCTGCCGCTTCTTGTCTCTCCCCCATCACCTGCCGCTGCTTGTCTCTCCCCCATCACCTGCCGCTGCTTGTCGTGCAGAGTTGCTCTAATGACTTGTTCTGTGAGGAGAATCAGCAAATAACATTCTTTCAGTAGGCGCATTTTTTTTAAAACTGCTGACTATTGTAAAAAGAATTACTGGAAGCGTTGAAAGACGTGAAAATCAACCCCTCAGCCTTGATGGGCTCAATATTCCTGCTGGAGTTTATGAACAACCTGAGTTACACCCACTGGTGACTTGCTTGTTCCACCTGCCAACACGGTTAGTGTTATGTAAATATTATCTCCTGGATTGACTAGGGAGGCAAATATTATCGTCGGGTTTAACCCAATCAAGGAACCTCGTCATTGAGGTATAAAAAAAAAACGTGGCAGTAGACGGTATTCACTGAGAACTGATTTTAATCCTTATTTTAGGGATAAATATTTTCTTGTACAGTGATGTTTAGTTTTTAATGAGGCTCTTGTTGTCAATAAAGGGGAAAAAAATCACAGTACCGTAGGATAGAGGATTTAGGATTCAGACTCCTCTCCTAAATCCGCACTTAGGATTTATGAGAGGAACCTTATGACGACGTTTCGCTCCTTCCTGGACCATTCGATTCAATATCCAATTCACAGTTGTGGCCTGACAGTGGTCCAGGACGGACCGAAACATCGTCAAGTAACATACTTCGCTGAACACTGATATATAACGTCTATTGGTAATGCTTCGTTCACACTGTCAAATCAATTTAGCAAAAGTTCGCCGCAGTATCTTGGAAATGTGAGGTCTAAAACAGATAAATACACCGAGAGGTGTGTGTGTGTCTCAGTACATATTTGCTGAGAGTTTACTTTAAGCCCTATTATAGGTATTAAAGTATTCGTGACTGATGGTGAGCTGATGACATGCAGCCTTTATGATCCTCGTGTAGTTGATAGGCTTTAGACCCCAGTAACCAATCGAGAGAAAATTTAATTGGTAGTATAAAGAAAATTAGAAGCTGTAATCATAGTCCGTCGTACATTTTGGCAAAATTTTACCAAATTTACATGAAAATGTTTATTCCAGTCCACGACTGATGTTATTCATTTTTTTATAAGTCGTCTCAGAAATGTTTGGATTAATATAGCCTAATGTTTGCACCTGTTGGCATACCTGACTGTTATTAATAAATATAATTATTGTGTGCTGTAGTTTGTGTTTGTTTAGTTATTTAATGGTGGACGTTTGAACTTCCGTTCGCTATAGAGACAGACCTACACACTATTTACAGTCGCCAGAAATGAGAACAAAACTTAAAAAAAAATATATATATATATAGAGGAAACTTGCATTTAAGGAAATTCAAGTTAAGAATTTATTTTACCAGCATTGTTACGATACAAACTTTACTTCCCTTATGCTTGGCGCTGTTTTATTTCTCTTGTGGATTCACTCAGGCGCGATACTGAGTGCACAGACAACAGCTGAACTCGAGGCGCTTCCCAGGTTATATCAGCGGAGCGAAATGCTCCACTGAATGTAAACTGGAGGAGTGAGAGGAGGGAATATAGAGAGGCTGCTGTGGCCCGCCACCACAGGCAGCACTAGGAGAGCCCGTAGTGGGTGATCCTTGAATTAATGAAGCAGAAATTACGACGGGACTTGGCACTTGCAGCGGTAGTGAGGCGACAATAGGAGCTGATATTACACTTACACTTGTCCACAGTGTCTGCTGCATGCGGGACCAAGAGCTGTTGCTTGAAATGTAAGAGTTTGTGTGTGTGTTTACCTAAATTTACCCAACATCCACTGTGAGTGTGTGTGTGTATGTGTTTGTGTGTTTGTATTCACTTATATGTAGTTGCAAGGGTCGATTCATAGCTCCTGGTCCCTGACTCTTCGCTGGCTGCTACTAGATTCACTCTCTCCCGGCTTCAAGAGCCTTGTCGTACCTCTTATTAAAACTATGTATGGATCTCGCCTTTACCACTTCACTCTCCAGATTGTTCCATTTCCTGACAACTCTAAGGCTGTAGAAATACTTTCTAACATCCGTATGACTCATCTGATTAGTAGTAGTAGTAGTAGTAGTAGCAGTAGTTGTAGTCGTAGTAGTAGTAATGGTGGTTTAGTTATCCCTCCTCTCTCCATTCCCACACCATCAACATCACAACATTCCCACACCAACATCACAACATTCCCACACCATCAACATCTCAACATTCCCACACGATCAACATCACAACATTCCCACACCATCAACATCTCAACATTCCCACACCATCAACATCACAACATTCCCACACCATCAACATCACAACATTCCCACACCATCAACATCACAACATTCCCACACCATCAACATCTCAACATTCCCACACCATCAACATCACAACATTCCCACACCATCAGCATCACAACATTCCCACACCAACATCACAACATTCCCACACCATCAACATCTCAACATTCCCACACCATCAACATCACAACATTCCCACACCATCAACATCTCAACATTCCCACACCATCAACATCACAACATTCCACACCATCAACATCTCAACATTCCCAAACCATCAACATCACAACATTCCCACACCATCAACATCTCAACATTCCCACACCATCAACATCACAACATTCCCACACCATCAACATCACAACATTCCCACACCAACATCACAACATTCCCACACCATCAACATCTCAACATTCCCACACCATCAACATCACAACATTCCCACACCATCAACATCTCAACATTCCCACACCATCAACATCACAACATTCCCACACCATCAACATCTCAACATTTCCAAACCATCAACATCACAACATTCCCACACCATCAACATCTCAACATTCCCACACCATCAACATCACAACATTCCCACACCATCAACATCTCAACATTCCCACACCATCAACATCACAACATTCCTACACCATCAACATCACAACATTCCCACACCATCAACATAACATTACCACACCATCAACATCTCAACATTCCCACACCATCAACATCACAACATTCCCACACCATCAACATAACATTACCACACCATCAACATCTCAACATTCCCACACCATCAACATCACAACATTCCCACACCATCAACATAACATTACCACCATCACAACATTCCCACACCATCAACATCTCAACATTCCCACACCATCAACATCACAACATTCCCACACCATCAACATAACATTACCACACCATCACAACATTCCCACACCATCAACATCTCAACATTCCCACACCATCAACATCTCAACATTCCCACACCATCAACATAACATTACCACACCATCACAACATTCCCACACCATCAACATAACATTACCACACCATCACAACATTCCCACACCATTCCCACAAGGTGAGCTTGCCATATAAGACAAGCGAAAATTTGTGTATGCAATAATTTCGCCAAAATCATTCTGAACATAACGAAAAAAATATATTTCATTGTGTTTGTTTATTATTAAATTATTGTTAACGTATCTAAAATATATTTAGTTGGGTTAGGCTAAATTAAATTCCGCTTGTTGTTATAAAGTTAGGTAGGTTTTCAAAGTTTCTCTTGGTACAAAATTATAAATTTTTACATTAACATAAATGAAAAAAATATATCTTTAAACGTATAAGAGAAAATTTGAGAATGGACTTAATTTTAAATGAGTTCTTGCTAATTGACCAGTTTTACCTAATCGGCACGACATATATAGTAATATAAACAGATAATTTGCATACACGCATATATATATATATATATATATATATATATATATATATATATATATATATATATATATATATATATATATATATATATATATATATATATGCGTGTATGCAAATTATCTGTTTATATTACTATTTATCTATAATGTAATTATATGTCTTTGTTCATTGTAATTTCTCTCTCTCTCTCTCTCTCTCTCTCTCTCTCTCTCTCTCTCTCTCTCTCTCTCTCTCTCTCTCTCTCTCTCTCTCTCTCTCTCTCTCTCTCTTTCTTTCTAATCCCCAGCACCACTTTGCCCAACATTCCTTCTTCTCCCAACAACAACAACAACAAATAACGAAGCATAAATCCCAGCTTCGGGGCCAAATGATACGGATTTATATTTAATCATCACTGAAGGGATTCTTAATAAGGGTAAATCCCCTAGCCCAATTTTTTTGCGTGTGGCAATAGTGGATTGATCTGAATTTCATGACAGCCTCGGGCAACTAATATCAAATTCCGAATATTAATGTTTTCCCTGGGTGCCTTTTTTTTTTCCCCTGGATGCCTTTTTGGCCCCCTGGCAATGCCAAATTTTTTTCAACTTCGTCTCTTTGTTTGTTAAGGATTAGTTGGATTTTCCCAGCGTGAATCTCTTCCACGAGGATTAATATTAGTTGGGCTGTTAGTTTCCAGGCTGTCACTGCTGTCACTTCTCTAACTCTCTAACCTCTTTAAGGATGGTAAGCTGTCTTGATACCGATGTTTTTATATTAGACAGGAAGTCAAATAAATATATAGATTAAAAAACAGAAACATAAACTGATAAATAGTCAGATGGATAGGTAGACGAATAAGTAGACAGGAGATATTAGATAACCTGCCCACATTTCACTTCTACACAGAGTGATGTATATCTCTCAGCTACACTAGGAGTGATGTATATCTCTCAGCTATACTAGGAGTGATGTATATCTCTCAGCTACAATAGGAGAGATGTGTATCTCTCAGCTACACTAGGAGAGATGTATATCTCTCAGCTACACTATGAGAGATGTATATCTCTCAGCTACACTAGGAGAGATGTATATCTCTCAGCTACACTAGGAGTGATGTATATCTCTCAGCTACACTAGGAGTGATGTATATCTCTCAGCTACACTAGGAGAGATGTATATCTCTCAGCTACACTAGGAGTGATGTATATCTCTCAGCTACACTAGGAGTGATGTATATCTCTCAGCTACACTAGGAGTGATGTATATCTCTCAGCTACACTAGGAGTGATGTATATCTCTCAGCTACACTAGGAGAGATGTATATCTCTCAGCTACACTAGGAGTGATGTATATCTCTCAGCTACACTAGGAGTGATGTATATCTCTCAGCTACACTAGGAATGATATATATCTCTCAGCTACACTAGGAGTGATGTATATCTCTCAGCTACACTAGGAGTGATGTGTATCTCTCAGCTACACTAGGAGAGATGTGTATCTCTCAGTGTAACTACACTGTGGGTATACTATAGTTCCAGTTTTAGAGATTAAAGTATTCTTGACTGGTGGGGGTACAGGGTATTTGATGCCTCTTGTAGTCCGTAGTTTTTTAAGCTGCTAACCACAGAAAATCTGCCAACACATCGAATAATGTAATGTTTTATGTTTCCAGAGGCCAGTGAGCCTGAACAAGACCTCCACCACATTACCAATAAGAAAAAGACTCCACGAAATGGGTCTTCATAAGACTAGAATCTGCATCGTGAAGGGTAAAAAAAAAATCCCATTTCTTCTGAATCACCAAAAATACCACCGGATAATACTAGGTATGCCGAAGACTGATGACCGGTGAATGATGACTAAAGGCAGATGACTGAGACTGACAAATGAAGTACGACTTACAGATTACGAAATGGGAAAGGAATTAGGTATGAAAGACACACTAGATGCTGCCATAAGAAAATTGGAAACCTGGAAGTCAGGTCTTACCAGAAAATTAATGTAGCTGTGTTTACAGGTCGTGCCAATTTATTTAGGGGAAAAAAAAAGGGTATATGTAAAAACCGAGGATTGTATTTTTGTAACGATTTACGCGTATGAGGAAATTGTTATCAAGGGGACTCCTGAGTCACTACATGTGAGGTTGGTGAAAAAGTTTGTCTGGCTGGTCTAGTCATGTGTACATATTTTACTCTTGCTGTGACCCAACCAACTCCGGGTGTGTACATTCTTACACAACTAACAGCAGGTGTTTATGTCACTATATAACCAGAATCAGTGTGTATATCACTATACAACGAGAATCAGGTTTGTGTACCACTAGACAACAAGCATCAGGTGTGTGTACCAGTACACCACCACCTACAGGTGTGTACCTCGCTTCAGTCACCAACAGGTGTGTACATAATTACACACACGCAACATATGTGCATATCATAACGCAGGTGTACATAACCACCCAGTGTGTGCATCAACACACAAACAGCACCACATGTGTACACAGTAGCCATCAACA
>WNWK01016861.1:0-43841 GCA_009830355.1 Cherax destructor
TCATGCAGAAGATCATCAGGAGGAGAGTGGTGGAGCACCTAGAAAGACACAAGCTTATAAACGACAACCAGCACGGTTTCAGGGAAGGAAAATCCTGTGTCACAAACCTACTGGAGTTTTATGACAAGGTAACAGAAGTAAGACACGAGAGAGAGGGTGGATAGACTGCATTTTTTGGACTGCAAGAAGGCGTTGACACAGTTCCTCACAAGAGGTTAATGCAAAAGCTAGAGGATCAGGCACACGTAACAGGAAAAGCACTGCAATGGATCAGAGAATATCTGACAGGGAGGCAACAACGAGTCATGGTACGTGACGAGATGTCAGAGTGGGCACCTGTGACGAGTGGAGTTCCACAAGGGTCAGTCCTAGGACCTGTACTGTTTTTGGTATATGTGAATGACATAACGGAAGGGATAGACTCAGAAGTGTCCCTGTTTGCAGATGATGTGAAGTTAATGAGAAGAATCAAATCAGTCGAGGATCAGGCAGGACTACAAAGAGACCTGGACAGGCTGCAAGCCTGGTCCAGTAACTGGCTCCTTGAATTTAACACTGCAAAATGTAAAGTCATGAATATCGGGGAAGGGCAAAGAAGACCGCAGACAGAGTATAGTCTAGGTGGCCAAAGACTGCAAACCTCACTCAAAGAAAAAGATCTTGGGGTGAGTATAATACCGACACATCTCCTGAGGCACACATCAATCAGATAACTGCTGCAGCATACGGGCGGCTGGCAAACCTAAGAATAGCGTTCCAATACCTCACTAAGGAATCATTCAAGACTCTGTATACCATATACGTCAGGCCCATACTGGAGTATGCAGCATCAGTTTGGAACCCACACCTGGTCAAGCACGTCAAGAAATTAGAGAAAGTGCAAAGGTTTGCAACAAGACTAGTCCCAGAGCTAAGGGGATTGTCCTACGAAGAATGGTTAAGGGAAATCGGCCTGACGACACTAGAGGACAGGAGGGTTAGGGGAGACATGATAACGACATATAAAATACTGCGAGGAATAGATAAGGTGGACAGAGACAAGATGTTCCAGAGAAGGGACACAGAAACAAGGGGTCACAATTGGAAGTTGAAGACTCCTATGAGTCAAAGGGATGTTAGGAAGTATTTCTTCAGTCATAGAGTTGTCAGGAAGTGGAATAGCTTAGAAAGCGACATAGTGGAGGCAGGAACCATACATAGTTTTAAGGCTAGGTTTGATAAAGCTCATGGAGCAGGGAGAGAGAGGACCTAGTAGCAATCAGTGAAGAGGCGGGGCCAGGAGCTATGACTCGACCCCTGCAACCACAAATAGGTGAGTACAAATAGGTGAGTACTGGAGTATACCTGAAGGGTGTCTGACTGGGGTATAACTGGAGTATACCTGGAGGGTGTCTGACTGGAGTATTCCTTTAGGGTGTCTGACTGGAGTATACCTTTAGGGTGTCTGACTGGAGCTTAACTGGAGTATACCAGGAGGGTGTCTGACTGGAGTTTAACTGGAGTATACCTGGAGGGTGTGTGACTGGAGCATAACTGGAGTATAGCTGGAGGGTGTCTGACTGGAGTATAACTGGAGTATACATGGAGGGTGTGTGACTGGAGCATAACTGGAGTATAGCTGGAGGGTGTCTGACTGGAGTATAACTGGAGTATACCTGGAGGGTGTGTGACTGGATTATAACTGGATGGTGTCTGACTGGAGTATACCTCGAGGGTGTCTGACTGGGGTAAAACTGGAGTATACCTGGAGGGTGTCCAATTGGAGTATACCTTGAGGGTATCTGACTGGGATACAACTGCAATATACATGGAGGGTGTCTGACTGGAGTATACCTGGAGGGTGTCTGACGATAGTATACCTCTAGGGTGTCTGACTGGAGTGTAACTGGAGTATACCTTGTGGGTGTCTGACTGGAGTATATCTGGAGGGTGTCTGGAGTATAACTGGAGTATACCTTTAGGGTGTCTGACTGGAGTATACCTTTAGGGTGTCTGACTGGAGTATACCTTTAGGGTGTCTGACTGGAGTTTAACTGGAGTATACCAGGAGGGTGTCTGACTGGAGTATAACTGGAGTATACCTGGAGGGTGTCTGGTTCCCATCATTTTAACCACAAAGTATCTCTTTTATTTACATTAATTATGGGCTAGACTCCAGGTTGTTGACAGGTAGTCTACTTAAGAAGTTGATATTATTAACTAACAACAAAGTTGTTTTCCCAGTTTCATCGCTCAAGTCAAAGACAAATATAACTCACTATTTAATTAAATTTATGAAAACAACTTTAATTTTTTGAAACTTAATCAGCTTTATCGTCACTTATTATACTACATTGTACACTACAGCTTCTTACAATATTGAACTTAGCTCATGGACCCCCAGTACTACCTTTGTGGTCACCCAGTACTACCTTTGTGGACCCCCAGTACTACCTTTGTGGACCCCCAGTACTACCTTTGTGGTCCCCCAGTACTACCTTTGTGGACCCCCAGTACTACCTTTGTGGACCCCAGTACTACCTTTGTGGTCACCCAGTACTACCTTTGTGGTCCCCCAGTACTACCTTTGTGGTCCCCCAGTACTACCTTTGTGGACCACTAGTACTTACCTTTGTGGTCACCCAGTACTACCTTTGTGGACCCCCAGTACTACCTTTGTGGTCCCCCAGTACTACCTTTGTGGACCCCCAGTACTACCTTTGTGGACCCCCAGTACTACCTTTGTGGTCCCCCAGTACTACCTTTGTGGACCCCCAGTACTACCTTTGTGGACCCCCAGTACTACCTTTGTGGTCACCCAGTACTACCTTTGTGGTCCCCCAGTACTACCTTTGTGGTCCCCCAGTACTACCTTTGTGGACCCCCAGTACTACCTTTGTGGTCACCCAGTACTACCTTTGTGGTCCCCCAGTACTACCTTTGTGGTCCCCCAGTACTACCTTTGTGGACCACTAGTACTTACCTTTGTGGTCACCCAGTACTACCTTTGTGGACCCCCAGTACTACCTTTGTGGTCCATCAGTACTACCTTTGTGGTCCACCAGTACAACCTTTGTGGTCCACCAGTACTACCTTTGTGGTCCACTAGTACTACCTTTGTGGTCCACTAGTACTACCTTTGTGGTCACCCAGTACTACCTTTGTGGACCCCCAGTACTACCTTTGTGGTCCCCCAGTACTACCTTTGTGGTTCACCAGTACTACCTTTGTGGTCCCCCAGTACTACCTTTGTGGTCCACAGTACTACCTTTGTGGTCCACTAGTACTACTTTTGTGGTCCCCAGTACAACCTTTGTGGTCCACCAGTACTACCTTTGTGATCCACCAGTACTAACTTTGTGGTCCACCAGTACTACCTTTGTGATCCCCAGTACTACCTTTGTGGTCCACCAGTACTACCTTTGTGGTCCACTAATAATACCTTTGTGGTCCACCAGTAATACCTTTGTGGTCCACCAGTACTACCTTTGTGGTCCCCCAGTACTACCGTTGTGGTCCCCCAGTACTACCGTTGTGGTCCCCCAGTACTACCGTTGTGGTCCGCCAGTACTACCTTTGTGGTTCACCAGTACTACCTTTATGGTCCACCAGTACTACCTTTATGGTCCACCAGTACTACCTTTGTGGTCCACCAGTGCTACCTTTGTGGTCCACCAGTACTACCTTTGTGGTCCAACAGTACTACCTTTATGGTCCACCAGTACTACCTTTGTGGTCCACCAGTGCTACCTTTGTGGTCCACCAGTGCTACCTTTGTGGTGTGAATGAATGGTTCAGAGAACCGACGAGTTGGTAAATTAGACACATATGCAACACTTGGGTATCTTTATTGAGGAAACGTTTCGCCACACAGTGGCTTCATCAGTCCATACAAAGGAGAATCGTGAAGAACAGGAGGAGTGTGAGGTTGTCAGTCCCTCAATCTTGAGTCGATGTTGTCAGTCCCCCAGTACTACCTTTGTTGTCCACCAATACTACCTTTGTGGTCCCCCAGTACTACCTTTGTTATCCACCAATACTACCTTTGTGGTCCGCCAGTACTACCTTTGTGGTCAACTAGTACTACCTTTGTGGTCCGCCAGTACTACCTTTGTGGTCCACCAGTACTACCTTTGTGGTCCCACAGTACTACCTTTGTGGTCCCCCAGTACTACGTTTGTGGTCCCCCAGTACTACGTTTGTGGTCCACCAGTACTACCTTTGTGGTCCACCAGTACTACCTTTGTTGTCCACCAGTACTACCTTTGTGGTCCCACAGTACTACGTTTGTGGTTCCCTAGTACTACCTTTGTGGTCCACCAGTACTACCTTTGTGGTCCCCAGTACTACCTTTGGTCCACCAGTACTACCTTTGTGTTCCCCAGTACTACCTTTGTGGTCCACCAGTACTACCTTTGTGGTCCACAATTTCTACCTTTGTGGTCCACCAGTACTACCTTTGTGGTCCCCCGGTAATGGACTTGGGAATAATTATGTCAGCTGATCTTTCTTTTAAAGACCATAACAAGACAAAGATCACAACAGCCAGGAAGATGATGGGGTGGGTATTGAGAACTTTGAAAACAAGGGAAATAATGCCTATGGTGTCACTCTTCAAATCTCTAGTGCTCCCTCACTTAGAATACAGCTCAGTGCTGACGGCCCTGTTCAGGGTAGGAGAAATATCAAAGCTGGAACAAAATCAGAGATTGTTTACGGCTCACATTGAGCCATTGAAACATCTAAGAACGCCTTCAAGTCTTGAACGTGTACTCATTGGAGCGGAGGAGAGAGAGATACATGATAATATATACCTGGAAAGTACTTGAGGGCCTGGTCCCAAATCTGCACACTGCCATAACAACATACTGGAGTGAGAGATATGGGAGGAAGTGTAAAATAAACCCAGTGAGGAGCAGGGGTGCGGTGGGGACAATACGGGAGCACTGTATTAACATCTGGGGTCCCAGACTATTTAAAATCTTACCAGAAGATATCCGAAACACTGCTGGAACAAGTGTAGAAGCCTTCAAGAGGAAACTGGACAAGTATCTTCACCAGGTGCCAGATAAACCAGGCTGTGATGGATATATGGGGCAGCGAGCCTCCAGTAGCAACAGCCTGGTTGACCAGGCAAGCACCAGACGAGCCTGGCCCATGGCCGGGCTCAGAGAGTAGATAAACTCTCGAATCTCTTCAAAGGTATATCAAAGGTAAGGTAAGGTTGATGACCGAAGCTTCGGTGAGATGGGGAAGGAAGAAGGATGGGAAAGGTTTGGGGTAAATGAGTAAGTGGGAATGTACAGGTGAGTGGCCCGTCCACTCTGGGGAATTTTATGCAGATAGACTGCAGGAGATGGTGGTGTGTGAGGGATGTTGGGGGCAGTTGAAATAACTGCTGAGGCGGTGTAGTTGTACTGCAGGCGGCGGTGGGAGAGGCAGAGAAGGCAACTGTATTAGGGTTAATTGGAGCCACAACCCAGCTTTAGCTAAATAGCAAAGTGCTGGGGAACTTTGGTAGTCAGTGGGGTCTACTCAACAGAACCAGAGCTGAGAGCATTGAATCTTGTTCTTGAGAGTTGGATTGTTTAACATGCTTTTATGGGGTCTTCTGTAGAATGTTTTCTGAGGTGGAAGAGTATTGTTTCCAAGGTATCAGGTGGATTCTTGGGGCAGGCGAACTTGACAGTCCCATCTTGAAGTCGTTGAACGAGTTCTTGGCATGACATTGTGCTGCTGAATTGCTTTCTTTGTGGTATATAATTTGACATTGTGGTATTGCATGTATTGTATGGGGGTGGATGGCTTAGTTGGTTGAGCAGTAGCGGTGTTGGTGGGAGAGGCGGGCTGGGGACTCTCATTGGTGGGGTCTGGTGATGGGTGGGCAGCTTCTGATTGGTCCGTCAAAGTGTTGGGAGGTGGTGGTGGTGTCGTCTCAGTGGTGGGAGGTGGTGGTGGTGTTGGTGGCGGTGGTAAGTAAGTAAGTTTATTCAGGTATACACAAATACAGTTACATAGATTATCATACATAGCAGCATATGTGTAGAAAACCATCCAGGATAACCCAAAAAAGTCAGACAGAGTGATTTATTTCCATTGGGGTCCATTTAATACCTTAATATTATACACTGTAGTAGATACTAGTTATTATACTATAATTAAAAGGAATAAGGTAAAAAGAGTTATTTACATGTACATGTACGTTAGCTAAAAAAAATAATAATCATTCTCCTCCCTTTCTGTCGCTACATTCATAAGGTAGCTTTTGGTTCTCTTCTTGAACTGGTTCATGCTATGACTGGCTTTGACATGTGCAGGCAGTCTGTTCCATTTCTTTATTGCTGTACAATAAAAGGTGTTTGAAGCCTGGCCACTGACTGTGGGAACTACAAAGTTGTGCTCTCTTTCCCTAGTACGTACTATGACTGCTTTGGTTCCCAGCCTTGACAAAATTGGCAGCAAGATATTCTGGACACTGTTTGTGAGTAATTTTATAAACTTGATTCAACTTAAGTTGTTTTACTCTGTCTTCAATATTTAGCATATCCAATTGTTGTAATTCATCCTGGCCTACATGTTCTCTTGGTCCCAGGTCCAGGATGAATCTTACTATTTTGTTCTGTGTGATTTGCAGTTTATCTTTCATTTTTTTTTGTCAAGGCAGAGTACCATGAAGAGCAAGCGTAGTCAATGTGACATTGTATAAGGGCTAGACATAGGGTCCTGCGAGCCTCAGTAGGTAGACACTGTGCTTGTCTGTAGAGGAACTTCAGTCTGGCATTCGCTTTCTTTACTACACTGTTCCCTATCAATTCTCCTGACATGCATGGGTCAAAGGGGATTCCCAGATATTTTACTGAGGAAACTGAGGTGATGGGTTCCCCATTACACTGGACATTAAAATTATTTACCCTTCTTAGTTTATATTTCGTGCCAAAGAGTATGGCTTCTGTTTTCCCGAGATGTAACGATAGTTTGTTGTCTACTAACCATTTGCTGCAGGACTCCAGTTCCAGTGTTAATACATTAGCTATATCTTGTGGGTCTTTACCTGACACTAACAGAGCACTGTCATCCGCATACAGTAGGAGTTTGCACTTGACACTGATGGACATGTCATTTACATAACACAGGAATAATAAAGGACCCAGAATACTACCTTGGGGAACTCCACTTGCTATCGGCAGTGGTTCTGATTGTGTTTTGTTGATTTTGACAATTTTTTTCCTATTGCTAAGACTTAAACCAGTCTGTGGAACCTATGCCGATAGCTTGAAGTTTCTTGCATAATACATTGTGGTTGACAGTATCGAAGTCCTTTGCAAGTCTAAAGTTACCATTCCTATGAGGTTCCCTATAGACATTTCAGTTCTCATGTAATCCATCAGATTAATTAGGGAGGTGTCAGTTGAGTAAGATCTCCTAAAGCCTGATTGGTAACTATGAAGAATGTTGTTGCCATTAAGATACTTAACTACTTGACAGTATAGCGCCCTCTCTAGAATTTTGGATATTACACTGAGTATACTAACAGGCCTATAGTTACTGACATCAGACCTACTATGTATTTTTCTTGAAGATAGGAGTAATTCTGGCCTCCTTAAACCCCACTGCTACTGTATTAGTGGTGATGGACAGATTTATTATGTGAGCAATGGGAACTGCCAGTTCAGAGGCACCATCTTTTAGGAACTTAGACGGGATCTTATCAGTGGTGGAGCATTCTCGATGTTGACAATATTTGCAGTGGACTTTATAATGTCATACGACGGTGGAGATGCTGGGAATGTGAAGCTGGTCATGTTATTGAGTTTGAACAGTTCATTGATGGTGGTGTTAAAAGATCCAGGTGTAGCCATATTGTGTACATGGGCGTACATGATGCATTAGAGAATTTTGGTAGAGTCGCCCACGGGCAGTAGTGGTGGTGATGCAAGACTGGTGGAGGCAGCCTGGGTGGCCTGGAGAATCTTTGTGGTGTCTGTTTGTAGCTTAGTAATGGCAGCATATGTTGTTGCTTGAGCAGTAGCTTTTATTTGCTGGTCAAGTTGTTTCTTGAGTATATCAAGTCGAGTAGGACACTTGGCAGCTAGGGTATGATGATCAGTCTTGCAGTTCAGACATTTGGGTGGAGTGGTGGTGGAGCAAGACTTGAAGTCGTTATGAAATGCAGCTACCACCCCAGCCCCACCCTGGGGTCGACAGAGCACCAGACGATGCCATATTGTCTGTTCCCTCAGGTAGAGACTCGGAGTGGACAAAAAAATATGAGAATATAGAGATCAAATAAAAAGGGAACATTACTAGAATATGGGAGAATAGACGGTAGCGGTCTATTCTCTTGGGAGTATGCTGCCACCACCTGCTCTTTTAATAGTGGAAGGGATAAAAGAAACGATAGTCATAGGAGAAGGGAGGAAAACATGGAGTTTGGGTTAGAACAGGAAAAAACCCAGTGAGAAATAATACAGGATAGTTAAAACAAGATAGGGGCCCTGATAATTACTGGCTCTTAGGGTAACATGGCCTGAAAACACGATCAGTAGGCACCTTATCAGGGGCTTGACTCTCCACAGAAAAATGATAACTTCAATAGGTTATTAAATTTAGTCTCTGACACATGGACCTTATATACATGCCTCAAAGGGGGAAGTAAAACATACCCAGGTAAGACCACTTACAATTTAATAAACACATTACAGGGGTATCTGAAAGTATTAGCACAAAAAAAAATTCTAGCAACAAATACTTAATTCTTATTAGCAGGACTGGCTTACTGCTGTCAAAACCACCTCCCCACATAGTTCCCAAGGGACTCCATTACTTTCCATACTGAGGTTTAAATTACTTGATACATTCCTGCTTTGGGATGCTCCTGAGACCTTCCAAATCCCAGATTACAAGTCTGGTCTGATCCTCCAGGACTATAGTGTTCAAGGTCTCTCTAGCACTATATCCTCTCCTCAGTGTCTCTGGTGGATCTCTCCTACTTTGGAGGCATATCTTTGGGGGGGGTGCCTGGTTGCTGCTAAGACCTAAAAACATTTTTCAGGTTTAGTCACAAAATACACACGCAAGAACTTCTACAAACAAAATAGGATCTTGTAAAAAAATATAAGAAAGGAACATAATTAACAAATTATGAAAACAATAATAAATGGCATATCAAAAATAATTCAAGATTTTACATAAAAATAAGACAGCTGAAATACAATGAATAAACAGTATAACTTAACACAATTATAAGACACAAAAGAATGAACATATATGTATACACAGAATAAACATGAAACATAGGCTAGTATGAATTAAGACAGGAAAAAAAATAGTGGTACAAGGTAGCAAATACACAGGTAAGCTAGGTTAAGTCAAGTTACATGTGACAGATAAATTACAGAAAATAAACATAGTTAAACATAAGTAGTAGAAATTTAATAATAGAGTATTAGCATAACAGATAGGCTAGAAAAGTTATAGGTTAGAAATAATAAGTGTTAGGGTAGATCACAGATTAAGAAAAGATTTACACATTTAAATTATCACTATTCTTACACTCTAGTCATACAATATACAGGTATAATTTAACTATCATAATAAGGCAAGTTACAAGGTATACACAGTTAATAGCCCTTTCTTAGAGTGATACAAGATATGCCGGCTGGAGGCTTGTTCCTCCAATGGCTATAACACCAAAAGATTGCATTGTAACAATATTTGAGCTTCTCTACTTATCTCCCTTAACACAGGTTATGAACTCACTTGTTAGCAGCAGATTGAAGTACATGAGCAGTCAAAAGAAAAGCTGTGTAAGCCGATCAATGGGTGAGGGTAGGGTTTGTTTATAGTCTCACCCTCGTGTTTCCCTCTCTCGTTTGAATCGAATCCCTCTCATGTACACAAACTCTTTAAAAATTTCTACACAAGAAGGTCAACTTGCCTCTATAAACCTTATTTTTACTCACAATAATTATTACAATGAATACTAATACTAGAAAAATAATCAGACACAAAGAAAATTAATGTTATACACTATATTACAGATTAACAAAAATTCTTGAGAAAACATATTGGAACCTACAGTAATCAGAACAACAGAATGCGAGGGTGGGAATGAAGTGGAATTGTTTTACAGCATCATCTACATAAATAGTAATAATCACAATATTAATAATAATAGTAATGAAAATTTTATGAAGCTCATCACTAAAAATTTATACACCACATATAAAAACTTGTCTTGGGACTGCCTTCTTGTAAGCTGCACTCTGGGCAAGCACTGTTGACACAGACACTCTGAGACGCTTCTCTCAGACTTACAAGTTACTATGGGACAAATTTCTAGCTAACTGCAGCCGAAAGAATTCCCCACTTCATGCACGAATATGGAAGGGTTTAACTTACTTGATGGAGTGGAGATGTCTCCTAGTCTTCCTAAGCTATAACCCCCTCCAAACACCATGTGTAGGGAAGATCTTAATCTGCAAATTAAGTGGTATTAGTGTCCTGTATTAACTCAGAATCCCCAGATCTAGGGTATATCCTCCAAGCAATATCTAAACAGTAAGGGACACTAGCTTCCAGACTTTTACTCAACAATGGGATGCTGGTACCTGCTAAAATGCGTCCGACTGCACGAGAGACCCACAACAAAACCTACACACGTTTCCCCCAGAAAACTGGTCAGATACTGAGAAGAAAAGAGGTAAGGTCCTACTGTATTGGGTCTGGATGGAGTAAGATATCCGCGGTACTTCGGGGTATCTCCTCCGGGCCCCCAGGACAGATGTTGGAAGTTACGTGGGGGTTGCTGCCTGTTCACAGCACTTGTTCTCTGGTTGAAGTCTCGTCTGGTAAGAACGCAGGTCATGCGTCGTGAGTCTCACACTGCTTGACCTCCGCAAGGGATTGTTATTTCTCTTTGGCTAACATAACCTAATGCTCGCCTATTTAAGGCTTATATCTACCTATATTAAGGTGCTAGAACTACATTATTAATATCTAACGTTGCCTCAATAATCCTACTATTAGTTTCTAACTGTACAAACTTGCCTAGGTGTTCCTAGGAGAATAAATCTATCAATTAAAATGTACACAATTGTTACCTCCGCCAACTTGAATGTGTAGGTTTGTTTTGGTTGGGTGTGTGGGTTCATGTACTCCGAGGACCGATCCGTGGTATGTTTAAGGCTCCAAACGGCTCACTTACCCTGTGGAACTTGAGTGATTCAAAAAGTTTCCACACCACATGTGACCAATTTAATCAGGAAAGGGGATACCTTATTACAGTGACCTTCTTTGCCACAGGTGGCACAGAATTTCTTGTCCTTGGTGGAACAGTCTTTGGTGGTATGTGAGTATGAGTAGCAGTTATAACACTGTGGGATGTACTCATATCTTCCTGTTTCAATGTGGTCTGGGTTGATGTGGAAACAGTGCATAGCAAGTCCATCGGTAAGAGCTTTGTCTGCCATGGTGACGTCACTGAAGGTGATCTTCAGCAAGGGTTCTGGTTTTCAAAATACAAATACAATTTTATTTCTTTGCTCGAGTACATAGGTTTTATGACAATCATAAACTGAAGTGCAAGGAGAGCCTCTGACATGACATGGCATTAGGGGCAGCTTAATCTAATGACTTATAGACTATGAACATATTATTAGAGTAATTGAGTGAGTTTGTATTGGCAGATCATTCTAATTATATGATGAATACATTGTTCATTACAAAATGATGATAGACATTTGTAACAAGTGTTTAGTAGGATGGAACATAATAATAAAAAATTAAATTATCTTAATGAAAATAACATTGGGTATCTTGAGAGTAATTTATAGTTTGGGTATTTAGTTTAGGGTGAGTAGGTGGTTTTTGAGAAGAGTCCTCAATTGATTTTCAGACAAGGTTAATTTAGCATATCCTAGTAATGAGTTCCAGATTCTGGGGCCCTTTATGTGCATAGAATTCTTACATAGGTTGCTATGGACACAGGGTACATCAGAAAGTGATCTGTATCTTGTGTTATAGTCATGGGTCCTATTAAAGTTGGTGAGGAGAATTTTGAGTGGAGGGTTTATATTACAATGTAGAGTTCTATGTATGTAGTAGGCACAGGAATAAGTGTGAATGTTCTTTATGGTGAGTAGTTTTAGGCTTTTGAATATTGGTGGAGTATGCTGTCTGGAGTGGGAATTTGTTATCATTCTGACTGCAGCCTTTTGCTGGGTTATGAGTGGTCTAAGGTGATTTAATGTTGTAGATCCCCATGCACAGATTCCATAAGTGAGATAAGCGTAGATGAGCGAGTGGTATAGTGCAAGGAGAGCTGATTGAGGTACATAGTAGGGTATCTTAGATAATATGCCTACTGTCTTTGAGATTTTCTTGGAAATTTGTTTTATATGTGCTTGGAATTTAAGGCTACTGTCAATGTGGATTCCTAGGAATTTTTCCTCTGTGAGTCTTGTGATGGGTGAACCATTGAGTGTAATGTTAAGTGGAACATTTGTACCTCTGTTTCCAAACTGTATAAAGTAGGTCTTGTCAGTACATATTTAGAGTAAGTTTATTGGTCGTCAATCATGTTGATATTTTCTGTAATTCGGCATTAACAGTATTGGCCAGTATAACTGGATTTGGGTGAGAGAAGACATATGTTGTGTCATCTGCAAATAAAATGGGTTTGAGTAGTTGTGATGCATTAGGTAGGTCATTGATGTAAATGCGGAATAAGAGTGGACCCAGTACACTTGTGTTGAAGAGTTCGCTCCATTAGTGTACACGTACTGGCTTCTGTTACTTAGGTATGACTTTATGTAGTTGAGGGAGTGCCCTCTTATACCATAGTGTGATAATTTTATGTGTAACAGATCATGGTCAACTGTATTAAAAGCTTTACGTAAATCAATGAAGATTCCCACTGGGATTTCTTTTTTCTCAAGAGCGGTGTAAATTATTTCTAGCATGTGTATAATGGCATCATTTGTATTTTTATTAGGCCTGAATCCAATTTGACAGTGGTTCAGTACGTTGTTGGAGGTGAGTTAGGAATATATTTGTCTAGCAATGGGCTAGTAACCCCTTCTCCTGTACACATTTACTAAAAAAGAGAAGAAGAAAAACTTTATAAAACTGGGTTGTTTGAATGTGTGTGGATGTAGTGCGGATGATAAGAAAGAGATGATTGCTGATGTTATGAATGAAAAGAAGTTGGATGTTCTGGCCCTAAGTGAAACAAAGCTGAAGGGGGTAGGCGAGTTTCAGTGGGGAGAAATAAATGGGATTAAGTCAGGAGTATCTGAGAGAGTTAGAGCTAAGGAAGGGGTAGCAATAATGTTGAAGGATCAGTTATGGAAGAAGAGGGAATAAATATGTGTAAATTCAAGGATTATGTGGATTAAAATAAGGGTCGGATGCGAAAAGTGGGTCATAATAAGCGTGTATGCACCTGGAGAAGAGAGGAGTGTAAAGGAGAGAGAGAGATTTTGGGAGATGTTAAGTGAATGTATTGGAACTTTTGAACCAAGTGAGAGAGTAATTGTGGTAGGGGACCTAAATGCTAAAGTAGGAGAAACATGTAGAGAGGGTGTAGTAGGTAAGTTTGGGGTGCCAGGTGTAAATGAAAATGGAAGCCCTTTGATTGAACTTTGTATAGAAAGGGGTTTAGTTATAGGTAATACATATTTTAAGAAAAAGAGGATAAATAAGTATACAAGATATGATGTAGGGCGTAATGACAGTAGTTTGTTGGACTACGTATTGGTAGATAAAAGACTGTTCAGTAGACTTCAGGATGTACATGTTTATAGAGGGGCCACAGATATATCAGATCACTTTTAGTTATAGCTACAGTGGGAGTAAAAGGTAGATGGGATACAAGGAAAATAGAATCAGTAAGTAAGAGAGAGGTGAAGGTTTATAAACTAAAAAAGGAGGCAGTTAGGGTAAGATATAAACAACTATTGGAGGATAGATGGGCTAGTGAAGTGTAGGCAATGGGGTCGAAGATGTATGGGGAAGATTTAAAAATGTAGTGTTTGAGTGTTAAGCAGAAGTTTGTGGTTACAGGCGAGTGGGTGCGGGAGGGAAGAAGAGCGATTGGTGGAATGATGATGTAAAGAGAGTAGTAAGGGAGAAAAAGTTAGCATATGAGAGGTTTTTACAAAGTAGAAGTGATGCAAGGAGGGAAGAGTATATGAAGAAAAAAAGAGAGGTTAAGAGAGTGATCAAGCAATGTAAAAAGAGAGCAAAGGAGAGAGTGGGTGAGATGTTATCAACAAATTTTGTTGAAAATAAGAAAAAGTTTTGGAGTGAGATTAATAAGTTGAGGAAGTCTAGGGAACAAATGGATTTGACAGTTAAAAATAGGAGAGGAGAGTTATTAAATGGAGAGTTAGAGGTATCAGGAATATGGAGGGAATATTTTGAGGAGTTGTTAAATGTTGATGAAGACAGGGAAGCTGTGATTTCGTGTATAGGGCAAGGAGGAATAACATCTTGTAGGAGTGTGGAAGAGCCAGTTGTGGGTGTAGGGGAAGTTTGTGAGGCAGTGGGTAGAATGAAAGGGGGTAAGGCAGCTGGGATTGATGGGATAAAGATAGAAATGTTAAAAGCAGGTGGGGATATAGTTTTGGAGTGGTTGGTGCTATTATTTAATAAATGTATGGAAGAGGGTAAGGTACCTAGGGATTGGCAGAGAGTGTCTACCTGGAGAGAATTCCAGGGGTCAATGCCCCCGCGGCTGTTACTGCTGGCCGCATGCAGTCCATCGTACGAACCACAGCCTGGCTGGTCAGGTACAGACTTTAGGTGCCTGTCCAGTGCCTGCTTGAAGACAGGCAGGGGTTTGTTGGTAATCCCCCTGATGTATGCTGGGAGGCAGTTGAACAATCTTGGGCCCCTGACACTTACTGTGTTGTCCCTCAACGTGCTAGTGGCACCCCTGCTCTTCATTGGGGGGATGTTACATCGCCTGCCGAGTCTTTTGCTTTCGTAGGGAGTGATTTTTGTGTGCAAGTTTGGTACTAAGCCATCGAGAATTTTCCATGTGTATATAATAATGTATCTCTCCCGCCTGCGTTCTAGAGAGTACAGGTTTAGGAACTTCAAGCGTTCCCAGTAGTTGATGTGGTTTATCGCACTTATGCGTGCAGTGAAGGTTCTCTGCACATTTTCAAGGTCAGCAATTTCACCCGCCTTGAAAGGTGCAGTTAGTGTGCAGCAATATTCCAGCCTAGATAGAACAAGCGATCTGTAAAGTGTCAACATGGGCTTGGCATCCCTAGTTTTGAAGGTTCTCATTATCCATCCTGTCATTTTCGAGCAGATGCAATTGCTACTTTGTTATGGTCCTTGAAGGTGAGATCCTCTGACATGTGCATTGTTCCTCTGTATAAAGGCAAAGGGGACAAAAGAGAGTGCAAAAATTATAGGGGAATAAGTCTGTTGAGTGTACCTGGTAAAGTGTATGGTAGAGTTATTATTGAAAGAATTAAGAGTAAGACAGAAAGCAGGATAGCAGATGAACAAGGGGGCTTTAGGAAAGATAGGGGGTGTGTAGACCAAGTGTTTACAGTGAAACATATAGGTGAACAGTATTTGGATAAGGGTAAAGAGGTTTTTGTGGCATTTATGGATTTGGAAAAGGCGTTTGATAGGGTGGATAGGGGGGCAATGTGGCAGATGTTGCAGGTGTATGGAATAGGAGGTAGGTTACTGAAAGAAGTGAAGAGTTTTTATGAGGATAGTGAGGCTCAGGTTAGAGTGTGTAGGAGGGAAGGGGACTATTTCCCAGTAAAAGTGGGCCTTAGACAAGGATGTGTGATGTCACCGTGGTTGTTCAATATATTTATAGATGGGGTTGTAAGAGAAGTGAATGCGAGGGTCTTGGCAAGAGGTGTGGGGTTAAAAGATAAAGAATCAAATACAAAGTGGGAGTTGTCACAGTTGCGTTTTGCTGATGACACTGTGCTTTTGGGAGATTCTGAAGAGAAGTTGCAGAGGTTGGTGGATGAATTTGGTAGGGTGTGTAAAAGAAGAAAATTGAAAGTGAATATAGGAAAGAGTAAGGTGATGAGGATAACCAAAAGATTAGGTGACGAAAGATTGGATATCAGATTGGAGGGCGAGAGTATGGAGGAGGTGAATGTATTCAGATATTTGGGAGTGGACATGTCAGCAGATGGGTCTATGAAGGATGAGGTGAATCATAGAATTGATGAGGGGAAAAGGGTGAGTGGAGCACTTCGGAGTCTGTGGAGACAAAGAACTTTGTCCATGGAAGTAAAGAGGTTAATGTATGAGATTATAGTTATACCAAAACTCTTATATGGGTGTGAAGCATGGGTGATGAATGTTGCAACGAGGAGAAGGCTGGAGGCAGTGGAGATGTCATGTCTGAGGTCAATGTGTGGTGTGAATATAATGCAGAGAATTCGGGGTTTGGAAATTAGGAGGAAGTGCGGGATTACCAAAACTATTATCCAGAGAGCTGAGGAGGGGTTGTTGAGGTGGTTTGGACATGTAGAGAGAATGGAACGAGACAGAATGACCTCGAGAGTGTATAAATCTGTAGTGGAGGGAAGATGGTGTAGGGGTCGGCCTAGGAAAGGGTGGAGGAAGGCGGTAAAGGTGGTTTTGTGTGCAAGGGACTTGGACTTCCAGCAAGCATGTGTGAGCGTATTTTATAGGAGAGAATGGAGACAAATGGTTTTTAATACTTGACATTGCGTTGGAGTGTGAGCAAAGTAAGGGATTCAGGGAAACCGGCAGGCCGGACTTGAGTCCTGGAGATGGGAAGTACAGTGTCTGCACTCTGAAGGAGGGGTGTTAATGTTGCAGTTTTATAACTGTTGTATAAAGCACCCCTCTGGCAAGACAGTGATAAAGTGAATGATGATGAAAGTTTTTCTTTTTCGGGCCACCCTGCCTTGGTGGGAATTGGCCGATGTGTTAATAAAAAAAAAAATCAAAGATTTTGGAGAGAAGGGGTAAGTTAGATATCGGCCTGTAGTTATTCAGGTCTGCTTGATCTCCTCCTTATGTATTGGGGTGACCCTCGCTATTTTGAGTATTGATGGGAAGGTAGAGGATTCAATGGATTTGTTAAAGAGTGTTGCAATAATTGGTGAGAGAACTTGAGAGGCTTTTTTGTATATATAAGGTGGTAAGTTATTTAGGTCACCTGCTTTGTTTTTTAATGTGTTGATTATAAGTGAAACTTCTATTGGGTTGGTTGGGGCTAGGAATAGTGTGTTCAGATAGGTGCCAGTGAGATAGTCGTTAGGTGGAGTATTTGAACTTGGGATTTTGCTTGCCAAGATTTTTCCTATAGTGGTGAAGAAATCATTGAGTTTGTTTGCTGTTTCAATAGGTGGGAGTAGGGGTTCATCTGGTTTTGTTAGCTTGATTGTTCTGTTTGTGGATATCTTTTTAGTTCCTAGAATTTCAGATAGGGTTTTCCAGGTCTTTTTTATATCACCTTTTAAGTTATGTAATCTGTTCTCAGATGTTCTCAGATGTTGAAATAAATGATGGTGACCTGAAGAGGGACAGTAGCTCTAGTGAAATAAATGATGGGGAAACAGGTGTAGATAAGGACACACACAAAACAGTGTTACAAACTAGCAATAACACGGTAGATAGTAAACAAGGGGATGCCCAGGGAAATACTGAAGATAAATTACCGGAAACAGTTGAAGGCTCCATTGTTAGCACTAGTAACGAAGACAGACACGAGACAGGAACACACCCACCAATGGGGAACACAGTCACAAAAAAACAGGGCAAACGGAAACCAGGCCTATGTGAATATTATGCACTTGGTATCTGCAGGCATGGAAAATCTGGGAAATCAGATGGGACATGCAATTATGATCACCCCAGAAAGTGCCGTTCCCATATGAAACAGGCAAATGCAACCTCCCGTCCTGTAAGTTTTTCCACCCTGAAATGTGCCACACATCAATTCAGGAAAGACAGTGCTATAACTTAAGGGTACGAGGCGACACAGAACATCCAGACCATGGCAAAATCAGGGTAGCCGCAGCCACTCCGGAGAGAGAGGTTTTTTAGTGCCATGAAGGAAAAAAAGCTGGCAGGAAATGACAGAAATTGTACACCAAATGCAATTATTTCTGGAGTGGAATCAGTCAGTGGCCTCCACTCCATTACAACAGATATTAGAGCCAGGAAAAAAAGACCCCCCCATACCACCAATCCAACTACATTCATCTTTGCTAATATACAGGGTCTAAAGCCAGAACCAAACAACAAGGTACCTTACATCCGTGGACTGCTTACAGAGTCAAATGCTATGTTTGCGGCTTTCACAGAGACCCACATAAGAGATCACTTGGACAATGAAATATGGATCCCGGGCTACAACCTATACAGGTGTGACAGAGTGAACAGGCAAAAAGGGGGGGTTGGCCTGTATATCACAGTCACTTATATGTTCAGAACTACTAAATGCCTCAAGTGATGTAGTTGAAGTATTAGCAATAAAGGTCGAGAATCAAAACCTGGTCATCGTGGTTGTCTACAAGCCCCCGGATGCAACGTCCCAACAATTACAGGAACAGCTTCTGAAAATTGACCACTGTCTGGAAAATCTTCCAGCTCCTGCCCCCAACATCTTGCTACTGGGGAATTTCAACCTCAGGCACCTAAAATGGAGGAACATTGCACACAATGTGGTAGCAGAGATAACACCAGGAGGCAGCTCAGATGAAAATTCACACATGCATGAACTTTTAAATCTCTGCACCAAGTTCACCTTAAACCAGCAAAGAGTAGAGCCCACAAGATTAGAGAATACGCTGGACCTCATCTTCACCAACAATGATGATCTGATACGAAATGTCATCATATCAAAAACAATATACTCAGATCACAACATAATAGAGGTCCAGACATGCATGCGGGGAGCCCCAGATCAACAAAATGTGATCAGCCGTGAGGGAGCTTTCTAAAAATTCAACTTCAATAACAAAAACATAAGGTGGGACCAAGTAAACCAAGTCCTAAATGATATAAACTGGGAAGATTGCCTAAGCATCACGGATCCCAACCTATGTCTAGAACAAATTAACTCTGGTACTTGAGGTTTGCTCAAGGCAAATTCCCTTAAGGAAAAGGAGGAGAAGATGCAAACTAGAAAGAGAGGGGCGCTCCCTATACAGGCGAAGGCAAAGAATAACGGAGCAGCTACAGGAGGCCAATATCTCTGAAATACGTAGGGAGACACTAGTCAGAGAAATAGCAAACATCGAATTAAAACTAAAGGAATCTTACAGGAATCAAGAGACACTGAAAGAACTAAGAGCCATAGATGAAATTGAAAGAAACCCTAAGTATTTCTTTTCCTATGCAAAATCAAAGTCGAGAACAACAACCAGTATTGGGCCCCTACTTAAACGGGATGGGTCCTACACAGATGACAGCAAGGAAATGAGTGAGTTACTTAAATCCCAGTATGACTCAGTCTTTATCGAGCCACTAACCAGACTGAAAATCGAAAACCTAAATGATTTTGTTATGAGAGTGCCACAGAACTTGACAGACGCATGCCTTTCTGACATCATCACGACGCCAAATGACTTCGAAAAGGCAATAAATGACATGCCCATGCACTCCGCTCCAGGCCCAGACTCATGGAACTCCGTGTTCATCAAGAACTGCAAGAAGCCCCTATCACATGCTTTTAACATCCTATGGAGAGGGAGCATGGACACTGGGATCGTCCCGCAGCTACTAAAAACAACAGACATAGCCCCGCTCCACAAAGGGGGCAGTAAAGCAATAGCAAAGAACTACAGACCAATTGCGCTAACGTCCCATATCATAAAAATCTTTGAAAGGGTTCTAAGAAGCAAGATCGCCACCCATCTTGATACCCATCAATTGCACAACCCAGGACAGCATGGGTTTAGAGCAGGCCGCTCCTGTCTGTCCCAACTACTGGACCACTGCGACAAGGTCCTGGATGCTCTAGAAGATAAACAGAATGCAGATGTTATATACACAGATTTTGCAAAAGCCTTTGACAAGTGTGACCATGGTGTAATAGCACACAAAATGCGTGATAAAGGAATAATAGGAAAAGTTGGTAGATGGATCTATAATTTCCTAACACGTAGAACACAAAGAGTAGTAGTCAACAGAGTAAAGTCTGAGGCAGCTACTGTGAAAAGCTCTGTTCCACAAGGCACAGTACTTGCTCCCATCCTATTCCTCATCCTCATATAAGACATTGACAGGGATATAAGCCACAGTGCTGTGTCTTCCTTTGCAGATGACATCCGAATCTGTATGACAGTGTCCACCGTTGAAGACACTGCAAGACTCCAAACAGACATAAAAAAAAATCTTTAAATGGGCTGCAGAAAACAATATGAAGTTCAATGATGAGAAATTTCAATTACTCAGATACGGAAAACGTGAAGAAATTAAAATCTCATCGGAGTACAAAACTAATTCCAACCACACAATAGAGTGAAAAACTAATGTCAAAGACCTGGGAGTGATCATGTCAGAGGATCTCACCTTCAAGGACCATAACAAAGTAGCAATTGCATCTGCTTGAAAAATGACAGGATGGATAATGAGAACCTTCAAAACCAGGGATGCCAAGCCCATGTTGACACTTTACAGATCGCTTGTTCTATCTAGGCTGGAATATTGCTGCACACTAACTGCACCTTTCAAGGCGGGTGAAATTGCTGACCTTGAAAATGTGCAGAGAACCTTCACTGCACGCATAAGTGCGATAAACCACCTCAACTACTGGGAACACTTGAAGTTCCTAAACCTGTACTCTCTAGAACGCAGACGGGAGAGATACATTATTATATACACATGGAAAATTCTCGAGGGCTTAGTACCAAACTTGCACACAAAAATCACTCCCTACGAAAGCAAAAGACTCGGCAGGCGATGTAACATCCCCCCAATGAAGAGCAGGGGTGCCACTAGCACGTTGAGGGACAACACAATAAGTGTGAGGGGCCCAAGATTGTTCAACTGCCTCCCAGCATACATCAGGGGGATTACCAACAAGCCCCTGGCTGTCTTCAAGCAGGCACTGAACAGGCACCACAAGTCGGTACCTGATCAGCCGGGCTGTGGTTCGTACGTTGGACTGCGTGCAGCCAGCAGTAACAGCCTGGTTGATCAGGCTCTGGCCCAACATGAGGCCTGGTCACAGACCAGGCCGCTGGGGCGTTGACTCCTGGAATTCTCTCCAGGTAAACACAGTGTTTCATGATAGATTTTGTTGGTTGTTTTACTGTATATTCTACTAATAGCTTCCCTGAAGTGGTGATCCGTCTATTTGTATCATATATATTTTATTTGCATGTGTAAGTGTTTGGACAATCTTACCGCTTTGAGTTATTGTTATTGTTATTGTTTGTGTGTTTGATAAGGTCCCCTAAAACTCCGTCCGCTTATTGAATTTGGACAAGGATACCAGTTTTGAATCCGGTCAATGGTTCCCTTATTTCTTGCACCTGACGATATCCAGTGTCACTTATTTAATGAATCCTGTAGGGATTGGTCGTGGATTTTTCTTTGATTTTCTTTGGTTGTTATAAATTCAGTTTCGCTGTTTATAGTATAATTATCTTTCAATAATTGTAACATCATTGTTTAGCATTATGTTAATTGTCTTTGTATTGTACTGTATAAATTATGGTTGTCATAAAGTGATTCTCAAATTCAAAATGATATAATAGTCTGCAAAATGTTTTTGTTATTGTTCCGATTTGATATGTTGGATTGAGCATTTTCATATGTCATTGGTCGATCTCCATGCCCAGCCCTTCTAGGGCAGGGTAGGTGCCAAGGCTGGAGCTTGCTACCATCTGCAGCTCGCAAGCCTGTCCTTCCCATTAGGGAAGGTGGCAGACCAGAGAGACCTAGCATCTATCTACCTCCATGCCTCGTGCTGGTGGGGAATGTGGCTAGGCCTGGGGCCAGTTGGTCCCGCCGCTGAGGGGTACCCCCTCCCATGGGAGACATAGATCTCTGACACTCCCATGCCAGGGAGCCATAGCCGGGTCACCATCTGGTAAAGACCCGGGCCAGGAGAATTCCCGGTGAATCAACACCTCACATGTCATTGTGAGACATGTAAGGGGTAACATAAGCGATGGCTTGACGTCTCATTATCTACGCATTTCTTGTTCGCTTATTTAGTTAAATAAGCTGTGTTACAGGTTATGGTATGACATTGTTGTATCTATTGATTTTGTATATAATTGTCTTTTAAATAAAATTTAAAAAAAAAGTTATTAACCAATGTTAAGGTATCTGCCTATAGGAGGTGTTGATTCGCCGGGAATTCTCCCTGCCTGGGTCTTTACCAGATGGCGACCCAGCTCAGATCCCTGTCGTGGGAGTATCAGAGACCAGTGTCTCCCATGGGAGGAGGTACAAGTACCCCCTCATCGGCTTGACCATCCCCAGGCCTAGCTACATTCCCCACCAGCACGGGGCTGGTAGGGAGAAGCTAGGCCTCTCTGATCTGCCATCTTCCCTGACGGGAAGGGCAGTCTTGGAAGCTGCAGATGGTAGCAAGCTCCAGCTTTGGCACCTACCCTGCCCTAGAAGGGCTGGGCATGGTGATGTCCCCTCAGGCATTAAGATACAACATCAAGACCATAGTTTGGTAATATATATTTATTTTTGTATAATGTAAAAAAATATATATATATATAGAACAAACAAATTCGTCGTCGTTAAGTTGACAATATTTTTTTATTAATCATATACAGTCCACTTTTAATACAACCAGTGTTACTGGCTTCAAATATTTTATAATAATTCCAGATTTTTATGTTGATATAAATCTAGGGAGCAGATGTGAGTTGGGAAGGTTAGACGGTGGTCATGGAAGCAGGAGTAATGTGGTGACCCATTATTCCTAAAGTCCCACATGTCTCCTAGGTACCTCATTATCACTAAGTGAATCTGTTTTAGATGTGCTAGAGTTCTCCCCAGTTATGTGTCTTAATAACATAGCTGGGGAGTATTAACACATAACACATTGTTATGTGTTAATTCAAGATTGTACCTGTGAAATTCAAACATAATTTCTCACAATAATAATAATAATAATATTGTCTTAATTTTTACAAGCATATTATACAACTTATAAAAGTGTAGAAAATAAATAAATTGTATTGTATTATACATACTTAACTACTACAATGGAAATAAGTCACTTTGACTTTTTTTGGGTTATCCTTGGTAACTTATTTTTATGTTACTACGCATGATAATTTATATAACCGTATTTATATATACACGTACACAACCCAGGGCAGCATGGGTTTAGAGCAGGTCGCTCCTGTCTGTCCCAACTACTGGACCACTACGACAAGGTCCTGGATGCTCTAGAAGACAAGCAGAATGCAGATGTTATATACACAGACTTTGCAAAAGCCTTTGACAAGTGTGACCATGGTGTAATAGCACACAAAATGTGTGATAAAGGAATAACAGGAAAAGTACGTAGATTGATCAATAATTTTCTAACAAATAGAACAACACAAAGAGTAGTAGTCAACAGAGTAAAGTCTGAGGCAGCTACTGTGAAAAGCTCTGTTCCACAAGGCACAGTACTTGCTCCCATCCTATTCCTCATCTTCATAACTGATATAGACAGGGATATAAGCCACAGCGCTGTGTCTTCCTTTGCAGATGACACCCGAATTTGTATGACAGTGTCCTCCATTAAAGACACAGCAATACTACAGACGGACATTAACTAAATCTTTAAATGGGCCACAGAATTGATGGGAAATTTCAATTACTCTGATATGGAAAACACGAGGAAATTAAAACTAGTATATCAGAGTATAAAACAACCACACAACAGAGCGAAAAACTAATGTAAAGACCTGGGAGTTATAATGTCAGAGGATCTCACTTTCAAAGACAACAACATTGTATTAATCTCATCTACTATAAAAATGAAAGGATGGATAATGAGAAACTAGCCGGGTCACCATTTGGAGAAGACCCGGGCCGGATGTACCGGCGAACCTACAAGACGAAGAAGAATGAGAACCTTCAAAACCATGGATGCAAAGCCCATGATGAACTTTTCAGGTCGCTTGTTCTATCTAGGCTGGAATATTGCTGCACAGGAGGTGTTGATTTGCTGGGAATTCTCCCAGGCCCTGGTCTATTCCAGATGGTGACCCGGCTCTGGCTCCCTGTCGTGGGAGTGTCAGAGACCTATGTCTCCCATGGGAGGGGATACCTCTCAGCGGTGGGACCAACTGGCCCCAGGCCTAGCCACATTCCCCTACCAGCACGAGGCATAGAGGTAGATAGATGCTAGGCCTCTGTGGTCTGCCACCTTCCCTAACGGGAAGGACAGGCTTACGAGCTGCAGATGGTAGCAAACTCCAGCCTTGGCACCTACCCTGCCCTAGAAGGGCTGGGCAGGGTGATCGACTGAGTATCAGAGACCTAAGTCTCCCATGGGAGGAGGTACAATTACCACCTCATCGTTGGGACCAACTGTCCCCAGGCCTATCCACATTCCCCACCAGCATGGGGCTGTTATCTTCCCTTACGGGAAGGGCAGGCTTACGAGCTGCAGATGGTAGCAAGCTCCAGCTTTGGCACCTACCCTGCCCTAAAAGGGCTGGGCATGGTGTCGATCCATTGCTGCACACTAACTGCACCTTTCAATGCAGGCGAAATTGCTGACCTAGAAAATGTACAGAGAACCTTCACAGCACAGATAACTGCGATAAACCACCTCAATTACTGGGAACCTTTGAAGTTCCTCAAACTGTACTCCCTAGAATGCAGGCGGAACAGATACATGATTATATACAATTTTAAAATCCTAGAGGGATTAGTTCCAAATTTGCACATGAATATCACTCCCTCTGAAAGCAAGACTCGGCAGACGATGCAACATCATCCCCAATGAAATGCAGTGGTGCCACTAGCTCGATAAGAGACAACACAATAAGTGTCAGGGGCCCAAGACTTTTCAACTGTCTCCCAGAATTCATAAGGGGAATTACCAATAGACCCCTGGCTGTCTTCAAGCAGGCACTGGACAAGCACCTACTGTCAGTTCCTGACTAGCGGGGCTATGGTTCTTATTTCATTTTGCGTGCGGCCAGCAGTAACAGACTGGTTGATCAGGCCCAGACCCACCATGAGGCCTACTCACAGACCGGGCAGCGGGAAGGGGGGGTAGACCCCCGAAACCCTCTCGAGGTATACGCACTTGTTATATTATACACACACAACCCGCACATATAAAAGAGAGGAGCTTACGACGACGTTTCGGCCCGACTTGGACCATTTACAAAGTCACACTAACACACAGAGACAGAGGAAGGGTATTTATAGGCAGGCAGACAGGGGAGGGTACAAGAGAGTGGGGAAATGTAGGAGTAGTGGTAGTAGTGGTAGTAGTAAAGGTAGTAGTAAAGGTAGTAGAGTAGACAGTCATATGGGAAGGAGCACTGCTATGAGGCTAGCGGCCCGCAAGGGGGGTACGAGAGGGAAGAAAAGCGAAAAAATGAAGGAAAATACAAGGCCCTTGCGGGCCGCTAGCCTCATAGCAGTGCTCCTTCCCATATGACTGTCTACTCTACTACCTTTACTACTACCTTTACTACTACCACTACTACCACTACTCCTACATTTCCCCACTCTCTTGTACCCTCCCCTGTCTGCCTGCCTATAAATACCCTTCCTCTGTCTCTGTGTGTTAGTGTGACTTTGTAAATGGTCCAAGTCGGGCCGAAACGTCGTCGTAAGCTCCTCTCTTTTATATGTGCGGGTTGTGTGTGTATTGTTCCAGTCACGGTATTGTGCCTTTTTTGTTATTAATTGTTATATTAGTTTTAGTCTACCTTTAAAACTGACATAAAATTTATCAAAATGTAAGATAATTATAAAATATAAATTATCTGCTCTTTGTAATAAACATATTTTTTTCCTTTTAAGAAAAAATAATGTGGTATTAATTTAAGCGAATTCAATAAATTATTTTAGAAAATGTTTAAAAGATTTTATTAATTTATATGAAAAATTTCTAACTTTTATAATTACCGTTAAAAAAATAATCAATTATACAGACACCTTGAACATTTTATCCCTGTTTCGTGAAGTAACTGTCATTTTTGAAGGGAATATCCCATAAACTATTATATTAACGAATATATTAAATTATTTCTTATTTTCGATACCTGTGGTTAATATGTATATTACGAAGAGCAAATATTTTATATTTTATATTTATCTTACATTTTGCTAAATTTTATGTCAGTTTTAAAGGTAGACTAAAACTAATATAACAAGTGCGTATACCTCGAGAGGGTTTCGGGGGTCTAACCCCCCCCCCCCTGCTGCCCGGTCTGTGAGCTGGCCTCATGGTGGGTCTGGGCCTGATCAACCAGTCTGTTACTGCTGGCCGCACGCAAAGTGAAATAACCACAGCCCCGCTAGTCAGGAACTGACTGTAGGTGCTTGTCCAGTGCCTGCTTGAAGACAGCCAGGGGTCTATTGGTAATTCCCCTTATGAATTCTGGGAGACAGTTGAAAAGTCTTGGGCCCCTGACACTTACTGTGTTGTCTCTTATCGAGCTAGTGGTACCACTGCATTTCATTGGGGATGATGTTGCATCGTCTGCTGAGTCTTGCTTTCATAGGGAGTGATATTGATGTGCAAATTTGGAACTAATCCCTCTAGGATTTTAAAATTGTATATAATCATGTATCTCTTCCGCCTGCAATTACCTAACCTTACTTTCAGTATAATCATTGTGTCACTATTGAGTTAGACCTATCATAAGACTGCCTGAAAAGCCTAGGCATATTATTGGCCATCTTGTAATATCTACTTCATAAAATGTATAATTATAAGTACACCCCACCTTGTATATTACTAGAAATAACAACAAAATGCGACACATTGATAAAGACACACTCATCCTCCCTACGATCACCGTCGTGGAGGTGGACCTTTACCTTCGTCTTCATCCTTGGATCAAGATGAACTCTCCAGAGTCAAGATCAAACTCTGCAGTGAATGACTCTACGAAGCACATGTCACTGTCGTTGATAATGACCTTTATTACAACCTCAGGTTCTCAAGGCCTGTTATCCTGAGTGTAAAAGGCAGCAAAGAAACACTGTAGAAAAACTTTGAATTGCATTTCCTTCACCAAGTAATTATATATATCTGAATTGTATTTTCCCACTAGCACTTGATGACCGAAGCATCGCTAAGACGGGGAAGGAAGAAAGATGGAAATACTACTGGAAAAGGATGGGATGGTGGAGGAGATGAGGGTAGGAAAGATCAGTGGCCCGACCACTGTGGAACAAGTGGTACCGTAGTACTGCAGGTGTTGATGGAGAGGTGTGGTGGACGGTGGTACATGGTTCCCAGGAGTGATGAGGGCGGCACAGCAGGCAGGAATGGTTGAGAAGGCAGACATACTGCACATTGGTATGTTTAGCGCTGAAGCCACATTCTGTTATCAAATGAGTTGAACTGCTGTCTTGTGATGTGATGCACTCTAATAAGACATGTTTGCATGGTAGCAAGAGCCAGGTCACGATAGATTCTGTCGATGGTGAAAGTGGCGGTAGTAAATTTGTACTTCACATTCCTTCCTCTGAGTTGTTGGGTAAGTTCAGCGGCAGACATTGTGGTGTTAAACTGTGGAGTGGCGTAAAACCAGATACTACTACGTATAAGCTCTTCGGGAGAGGCATTGTGGGGAATTGTGGGAGATAAGTCTATCTGGGACAACGCCACTTGCAACAAACAATCTCCCAGGGAGATGACCGACTAGTATAATTTTACCGCAGTCACTCCCGCAAGGTGTGTGAGAACTTTACCCACTCCTGGCCGCACCCAAGGGGTACCTTCAATATTCTCACGTTAGCCCACTGCACTCTGGACCAGTATAAATAAATCTGAGTAGATAATACTAATAATTATGGTATGATTAAATTTAAGTGGACTGTATGGTTATTAGGTGACTGATCAAGTAGAAGGAAAAGGAGAGAACACACAATTAAGTTAATATTGCGCCCCCTGAACTGGGCCTCAATGTATACGTATAATGTATATTTCCATTTTCTATAATTTTATATTGCGAATATTCTCGATTATAGCTAAATCGTTAATATTTTGCTTTATATTATTATTAGACTATTATTTAACTTAGCTATATTTATTAGGTAGGATGTAATATTTTATGTTGTGCTCAAGAGTGTGTAGTAACTGCCTTGGTGTTGGCAAACGACTGTTACGCTGCCGGCGTCTAGTTGCTGGGAGGAGTCAGACTCTGAACACACCTGAGCTGGGTGGTTGTTCCTCCTTCCTCTCTCTCTCTGGCCTGCTGCCCTCGTCGAGTCAACACCTCACTCCTTTTTCTACTTGTTGTCTCGACTTTAGACTCTGTTGGGTAGAGTATGCATTCGTGGGTGAGGCGAATCATACTTCTCAGGACTCTGTGTAACTCTGTTCACAGAGAATAGACTAGACAGTGATTTTTCGACGTTGTTCTGGGTTGTGTGTCACCTTGACACTCTTTGATAACTCAGGTCTCAAGCTATAGCTCTGGACCTACTTCGATAAGGCATCTGTGCACTGCCACAGTTTGGGATTGTTTATGCTGAACCTAGTTTCAGTAGAAAGGGAGTTTTATGACTGTTTCGGAGGATCTACTGATGGTCCCCAGTTAGGGTCGATTTTCTATCTCCTTGTTCCTGATGCTGTGTTGCTGTTGCCTGTTATAGTGCTGTTCTGCGAAGTGGTCATTTTACTAGACAATCAAGCTGTTCAGATTGTCAGTTTAGTACAGCTAGCTTATGAGAAGTTGTTCTGTCGTACACTGGTTGAGTGGAGTCATATAGTTACCGGGAGCACACTCATACACACATTTATTCTTATTTGTATATATAATTGCTATTACTGACATTGTACCTGATGGTACTTCTGAGTCATTTATATATATGTGCCCTCAGCACAGACTTAATGTATATGAGAGCAGTGTAGGAGCTACCCTCCTAATTAAACTCCTAATTGATATCTTAATTAATATCTTTATATTTGATTTACTTTGCTACCCTAGATTTTCTCACTTTGATAATAAACCTTTTAAATATCTGTTTGGTTAGTACCCTATCAGTTGCAATCCCCTTAATCTATATAATATGTCGGATAACTGAACCAGGATACTGACTTTGTTGCAAAAGCCCAGTAACAGGCTGGATGCTAGAAGGGCTTTCCTTTCTAGTGTTCACTGGAGATATCTATTATTAATAGATATCGTGTCATTTTGTAACAGTTAACATGACTATCACTCACCCAATTAACAGCATCGTAGCGGTGCATTGTAGATCATTGATCTAGCTAAAGTACATCTACTAAGTGTAACAATATTATCGGCCGACAATGCTACGAAAGTGAGTACTTAGCTTTAGGTGAGGGAGCCACTTCGTTTGTTGAGGTGCTCCTGCGGTCTTGTTCGATCGCAATGGTAAAGGTTGTCCCGTCGAGTCAAGGAAGATTAATTTTCGTGAACTCTTATACGCCCACGAGACCGGGCGTTAGTTAACATGTGGTTGGTCGGGGTAGTGATTCAGATCCTCTCACTATTCCGACCTTATTACTGTTAATACGTATAACTTTACACACTATGTATATCCTGGCTTAATGCCCCACCGTCTCGATACTTGTATTTCGAGTCGATAAGTTGCGATAATGTTAGTTCATCTTCTCCTTATTCAATATGGCGGCCCCGGGGGCGTCCCTAGGGTGGCGTCCCTTTCATTCGGCGACACCGATACATTCAATTACAATTATTTACAACTCTGCTTCACCAGATTCACCATTTAACAATATCCATCGAACATATTTCAGCCTCTTCTAATACAAAAACCACCCAGCATCAGGGTTTACGACTTCATCCTGTCGTATGGTCGCTTCACTGGAATTCAAATTAGGCCTAAGCCAGCATCCCTAGCCGGTGGCATTCACTATTTCACAATTACTGTCCTATTATTGGGCCTCCTGGACCGATTGTCCCACTTTATACACGTCACACACGTTGATATCACTCCTTATTACGAAAGGAGGTAATTAAGTCCGGTTTGGCGGTCGTAATATCCATGTTCCCTCAGCCATTACCTGGTATCTGGTCGCTAGGCCGGTTTTTCACTGACTGCCTCCCCTCTCCCTCTGCCCACACCTCTGCCCACGCTGGGAAATCAGATGGGACATGCAATTATGATCACCCCAGAAAATGCCGTTCCCATATGAAAACAGGCAAATGCAACCTCCCGTCCTGTAAATTTTTCCACCCTGAAATGTGCCACACATCAATTCAGGAAAGACAGTGCTATAACTCATATTGCCAGGCATACCACCTAAAGGGTACGAGGCGACACAGAACATCCAGACCATGGCAAAATCAGGGTAGCCACAGCCACTCCGGAGAGAAAGGTTTTTTAGTGCCAGGAAATAAAAAAAACTGGCAGGAAATGACATAAATTGTACACCAACTGCAATCATTTCTGGAGTGGAATCACAGTCAGTGGCCTCCACTCCATTACAACAGATATTAGAGCCAGGAAAAAAAAAAGACCCCCCCCCCATACCACCAATACCACCAATCCAACTACATTCATCTATGCTAATATACAGGGTCTAAAGCCAGCAACAAACAACAAGGTACCTTACATTCGTGGACTGCTTACAGAGTCAAATGCTGGTCGATCACCATGCCCAGCCCTTCTAGGGCAGGGTAGGTGCCAAGGCTGGAGATTGCTACCATCTGCGGCTCGCAAGCCTGCCCTTCCCGTCAGCCTCCTTGGGGCGGGGAAGGTGGCAGACCAGAGGGGCCTAGCAACTATCTACCTACCTGCCTCGTGCTTGTGGGCGAATATGGCTAGGCCTGGGACCAGTTGGTCCCACCGCTGAGGGGTATCCCCTCCCATGGGAGACTTAGGTCTCTGCTACTCCCACGCCAGGGAGTCGGAGCCGGGTCGCCATCTGGTAAAGACCCGGGCCGGAAGAATTCCCGGTGAATCAACACCTCCTCCTCCTCAAATGCTATGTTTGCGGCTTTCACAGAGACCCACATAAGAGATCACTTAGACAATGAAATATGGATCCCGGGCTACAACCTATACAGGTGTGACAGAGTGAACAGGCAAAAAGGGGGGGTTGGCCTGTATATCACAGAGTCACTTATATGTTCAGAACTACTAAATGCCTCAAATGATGTAGTTGAAGTATTAGCAATAAAGGTCGAGAATCAAAACCTGGTCATCGTGGTTGTCTACAAGCCCCTGGATGCAACGTCCCAACAATTCCAGGAACAGCTTCTGTAAATTGACCACTGTCTGGAAAATCTTCCAGCTCCTGCCCCCAACATCTTACTACTGGGGGATTTCAACCTCAGGCACCTAAAATGGAGGAACATTGCAAACAATGTGGTAGCAGAGATAACACCAGGAGGCAGCTCAGATAAAAATTCACACATGCATGAACTTTTAAATCTCTGCACCAAGTTCACCTTAAACCAGCAAATAGCAGAGCCCACAAGATTAGAGAATACGCTGGACCTCATCTTCACCAACAATGATGATCTGATACGAAATGTCATCATATCAAAAACAATATACTCAGATCACAACATAATAGAGGTCCAGACATGCATGCGGGAGCCCCAGATCAACAAAATGTGATCAGCCGTGAGGGAGCTTTCTCCAAATTCAACTTCAATAACAAAAACATAAGGTGGGACAAAGTAAACCAAGTCCTAAATGTGGTACTTGAGGTTTGCTCAAGGCAAATTCCCTTAAGGAAAAGGAGGAGAAGATGCAAACTAGAAAGAGAGAGGCGCTCCCTATACAGGCGAAGGCAAAGAATAACGGAGCGGCTACAGGAGGCCAATATCTCTGAAATACGTAGGGAGACACTAGTCAGAGAAATAGCAAACATCGAATTAAAACTAAAGGAATCTTACAGGAATCAAGAGACACGGGAAGAACTAAAAGCCATAAATGAAATTGAAAGAAACCCTAAGTATTTCTTTTCCTATGCAAAATCAAAGTCGAGAACAACAACCAGTATTGGGCCCCTACTTAAACGGGATGGGTCCTACACAGATGACAGCAAGGAAATGAGTGAGTTACTTAAGTCCCAGTATGACTCAGTCTTTAGCGAGCCACTAACCAGACTGAAAATCGAAAACCAAAATGATTTTTTTATGAGAGTGCCACAGAACTTGACAGACGCATGCCTTTCTGACATCACTACGACGCCAAAGACTTCGAAAAGGCAATAAATGACATGCCCATGCACTCCGCTCCAGGCCCAGACTCATGGAACTCCGTGTTCATCAAGAACTGCAAGAAGCCCCTATCACATGCTTTTAACATCCTATGAAGAGGGAGCATGGACACTGGGATCATCCCGCAGCTACTAAAAACAACAGACATAGCCCCGCTCCACAAAGGGGACAGTAAAGCAATAGCAAAGAACTACAGACGAATTGCGCTAACGTCCCATATCATAAAAATCTTTGAAAGGGTTCTAAGAAGCAAGATCGCCACCCATCTTGATACCCATCAATTGCACAACCCAGGACAGCATGGGTTTAGAGCAGGCCGCTCCTGTCTGTCCCAACTACTGGACCACTGCGACAAGGTCCTGGATGCTCTAGAAGATAAACAGAATGCAGATGTTATATACACAGATTTTGCAAAAGCCTTTGACAAGTGTGACCATGGTGTAATAGCACACAAAATGCGTGATAAAGGAATAACAGGAAAAGTTGGTAGATGGATCTATAATTTCCTAACATGTAGAACACAAAGAGTAGTAGTCAACAGAGTAAAGTCTGAGGCAGCTACTGTGAAAAGCTCTGTTCCACAAGGCACAGTACTTCCTCCCATCCTATTCCTCATCTTCATATCAGACATTGACAGGGATATAAGTCACAGTGCTGTGTCTTCCTTTGCAGATGACACCCGAATCTGTATGACAGTGTCCACCGTTGAAGACACTGCAAGACTCCAAGCAGACATAAACCAAATCTTTAAATGGGCTGCAGAAAACAATATGAAGTTCAATGATGAAAAATTTCAATTACTCAGATACGGAAAACGTGAAGAAATTAAAATCTCATCGGAGTACAAAACTAATTCCAACCACACAATAGAGCGAAAAACTAATGTCAAAGACCTGGGAGTGATCATGTCAGAGGATCTCACCTTCAAGGACCATAACAATGTAACAATTGCATCTGCTCGAAAAATGACAGGATGGATAATGAGAACCTTCAAAACCAGGGATGCCAAGCCCATGTTGACACTTTACAGATCGCTTGTTCTATCTAGGCTGGAATATTGCTGCACACTAACTGCACCTTTCAAGGCGGGTGAAATTGCTGACCTTGAAAATGTGCAGAGAACCGTACCTGATCAGCTGGGCTGTGGTTCGTACGTTGGACTGCGTGCGGCCAGCAATAACAGCCTGGTTGATCAGGCTCTGGTCCAACAGGAGGCCTGGTCACAGACCGGGCCGCGGGGGCGTTGACCCCTGAAATTCTCTCCAGGTAGATTACTTACATACGGACGAGAAGTGACAAACATAGATAATTGAACTTAGCAATTAACATTAAATCTAACTGTATTATAACATTTAGAGGAATTATTAATTCCCTTAAAAAATACCAGGTATATTCTCCAGGTAAACATAAAAATTATTAATAAAGATTTTGTTTCGATGTACACAAGGTTAATTTTTTGTCGAGATTTTTAACAGTAGTAAATATGTAATATAAATATCTAAAAAATCTAAAATGTATCATAAAAATTTTAACTAAGCTTCTTTAAGTTATTATCAATTTATTTTATCTTAAAAGATAAAATGTTATAGTGAAGAGGGAGCATGGACACTGGGATCGTCCCGCAGCTACTAAAAACAACAGACATAGCCCCGCTCCACAAAGGGGGCAGTAAAGCAATAGCAAAGAACTACAGACCAATTGCGCTAACGTCCCATATCATAAAAATCTTTGAAAGGGTTCTAAGAAGCAAGATCGCCACCCATCTTGATACCCATCAATTGCACAACCTTGGACAGCATGGGTTTAGAGCAGGTAGTTTTGGAAAATTTTCCATCATTCTTGAACATAAACTAAAAGGCAGTTGTAACAATAGTGGCAGAGACACCCAAGCTAGTAGTAAGGTTATTCAGGTATACACAAATACAGTTACATAGATTATCATACTTAGCAGCATATGTGTAGAAAACCCAGGATAACCCAAAAAGAAGAGGTATGATAAAGCTCATGGCGCAGGGAGAGTGACCCAGTAGCGGCCAGTGAAGAGGCGGGGCCAGGAGCTATGTCTCGACCCCTGCAACCACAACTAGGTGAGCACAACTAGGTGAGAGTGACTTATTTCCATTGGAGTCCATTTAATACCTTAATATTAGACACTAGTTATTATATACTAAAATTAAAAGGAATAAGGTAAAAAGAGTTATTTACATGTACATGTATGTTATCTAAAAAAATAAAAATCATTCTCCTCCCTTTCTGTCGCTACATTTTTTTTTTTTTTATATTTTATTTGAAACATATTTCAACATACATAATAATATTACAAAATCCAACCACCAACATAACACTCATCTGAACATGAGGCAACCTCACAAAACTAACTACAACCTTGTCCTCCAATAACATAACGTACAATCAAACTTTATAACCTAACAATGTAAAACATTGTCCTTGCCACCTTGATACAAAAGTACCACTTTGGACACACACACACACACACACACACACACACACACACACACACACATACACACACACACACACACACACACACACACACACACTATGATCATTAAACATCGGTTGAGAAGCAACACAGGAGACTTAAGCAACAATATTCAGAAGGAAACACACACACACACACACACACACATACCATACACACCCCGGTGGCCTAGTGGTAAAGCTCTCGCTTCACGCACGGAGGGCCCGGGTTCTATTCCCGACGGGGCGGAAACATTTCGAAGTGTTTCCTTACACACACACACACACACACATACATACAACAGGCCTAGTGTCAAATCGACATGTGCCTAGGACAAAATGGTAACTAACCATACAAACAACCAACACAGAGGTGGCCAACCCTTACGCCTTCCCATGATCCCCCCCACCCTAAAAACCAAAAACAAACCCCAACCGACGCCTATCCCGAAGAACCAACCCCCCTCCTGAACACACAGCCACACACCCCCCTCCTACTGTCGCCCCGTCCAACTTGTAAGAAGTCGACCGTCATCACCCACCCCGCCACACCCCCCCCCCCAATACACACAAACACATACGTGACCCTACCATACCTAACACAAACACACGGCCCCCCAGTCGCAGAAAAAAGCCCCCCAACAACCCCTATAATAACCCACCCACTGTTAGATTTCTGTAAGCCAGACTAAACTTCTCATCCCAACCACCCCCATACACCAGCCTGTTTCTACACTTTGTACGATACATTCTTGCAGCCAGAGCCCTGATCCTTTCCTGGGCCCCCACCTCCCGCAAACACCAAGACCCACACACGAAATCTACCACACAATACATGAGACCTCTCCTGGCACCACCTACCAATCACCGAAGTCCAGGAAAAGGGCTCTCAACACCTGAGTCCCTCTCCCCCCAGCTTGCGTACCACCCCCATCCATTCCCTCACCGGACCCAAAGCCTCACAGAAATAAATCGCGTGCAGCGCCGTCTCCCCCATGCCACACCTCTCACATCTACCGTCCTGTACCAACCCCATATTGTATAACACCGCCCTGGAAGCGACCGTCCCAAGCAAGAATCTGTACATTTGTTCCCGATCCCTCGCACGTAACCTGAGTCCCCTAAAATCCCTCCAAATCTGTACCCAATCGTATACTGGTAAAACCGCCCCACCCTCTACTACCTGATCCCCCTCACCAAAACCCATCATCTGCTTCACCTTCAACTTTTGCGGTTCCACTATGACCAATAAATTTCTCAACAAATCTCTACAGTAGTCAATCTCCTTTCCCCTCCACCACTCCTGCACCTCCCGCAACACCCCCACCACTCCATCCCCCTCCTCTCTCCGCAAACCCCCTCTCCTCACCAGGCATCGTTTCACATACATACAAACCAGCCGCTTCTCCAACCATATTAACCCCAAACCTCCCCTCCCAACCCCATTCCTAATCACATCCTTCCGCAACCAATGCCTCCCATTCGCCCAGATATACTTGAAGACCCTACGTTCAATCTCATTTACATCCGCCCTCAACAGAGGGTACACACCAGCTACATACCAAATCCTACTGTAGACTAACGTATTCACAGCTATAACCCTCTGCCTCAAGGTAAGATCACTCGGTCTCCACGCTTGCATACACATCTTTACCCGGTGCACCACCCTACCCGAATTCACCTCCCTTGTCTGATACCTGTCTCTCATGTACACAATACCACAAATAGTGATGCTATCCACCACCACCCAACCATGGCCCTGACCCAAACCCCCCCCCACCCATGATCCCACCTCCAACAATTTAGATTTCTCACTATTCACACTCAACCCTGTTGCCCCACAAAATGTCCGTAAACACCTTCTAACCGTCTCCAACCCAACCTCACTTCCCAAGAGCACCGTCGTGTCATCCACGTAACCCACGATGCCCTCTATCCCATCGCCCCCCCCTTGCACCCCACGTTCCATTAGACGATAGAAAGGGTCTTGTACGCAAGCAAAGAGAATCTGCGACAGGGGACAACCCTGCCGCAGACCCTGCCCATCCCCACCACACTCCCGAGCCTCCCATTCACCTGTATTCGAACACACGCCCCTCATATAACGTCCTGACCCAATCCACAACCCCCTCCCCAAAACCCTGTCTCCTCAACACCTCAAACAAAACCTCTCTTTCCACACTATCATACGCCCTCTCCAGTCCAAAGCTAGGATGCCCCCTCCCTACCCCTGTCTAAAGTCCTTAATCCTCTCATGCCCCATAAGCACGCCTCTTCCCGGTATCCCCCTGCCCCCGCAATCACTCCCTCAAGCACCCTTCTCATCCTGTTACCCAGTAATTTGGCAAAATCTTATAATCAGCGTTCATAAGCACCAACGGCCTGTAGTTACTCAACCGGTTACCCACCTTCCCTTTCTTCACCAATACCATCACGCCCATTCCCATCCCTGTCCCATCCTCCCAACCCTCCTCATCCTATTCATTACTTCTGTCACACACCCCTCACACTATCCCAGTTATCCTTGTAGAACTCATTTGCCAACCCATCAATACCAGGAGCTTTCCCTCTACTCATCCCACTTACCGCCTCCCAAACCTCTGCCTCACTAATGACTCCCCCCCCACCACCCTCACACCACTCCTCCAATCTCCCCCGTATCCCCTCCATCAGTTCATCACAAGCCTCCCTCCGTACCCCCACACTGCCAAGATACCTCTGAAACCATTTGTCCACGTACACCCCAATCGCTTCCGTACCCCTAATTTCCATCCCCCGTTCGTAACCATCCACACTCTCCTCCACCTCCACCCTTTCCATCGTCATTCTCTCCCTACGCACTCTACATTGTCCCAATACGTGTTTTGAAGGCCTATCCCCCCACAAAACATCATCAATACCCGCTTGTATCCTACATGCCTCAAACCTCTCATTCTGTATCTCTATCAACCTATTCTTCAATTCCCTTATCTCCCCCGTAACCTCACGTCCCGCCTCCGCGTAACAACTCCGTAATTGGCCTTCAATATATTGTTGCATCCCATATCTCCATCTCGCCTCCTCCTTACCCAAACCTTGATAAAACTTACGAATCTGCGGCTTTCCCACCAACACCCACCAACCCACCACATCTTCCTCCCGTCGACCCTGTTCCCATAACCCATCCCACCAACCCGCAAACTCCGCCCTATTACCCACACCAGATAACAGCCGCACGTTCAATTTCCAGTACCCCTTGTACCACCTGGCCGCACCTGACCAATCTACCTCAACCAACACCCCCCTATGGTCAGAGAAACCCACATCCACATAATTAATCCTACCTACCACCACTGACCCTGACACATAAATCCTATCTAACCTGGCCCGTAACCTCTCCTTACAAAAGTACACTCCCGGCCCCCAACCCCAACTACATCCCCCAACCCCGCACTCTGCAATAAATCTCTCAACTCTCCCAACACACACCCGCTTCCCTAGGCTCAACATCCCGCACCGAATCACGCAATTAAAATCCTCCCACAATCGACACCCTGGCAAACCCCGAAAAGCATAAATCATTACATCCCTTACAAAGTCCACTTTCACCTTTCTGGAATGATCTGCTGGCATGTAAACACCAGGAAACATACCCTCACCCCACCCCACTCCCCCTCTACCCGAACAATTCGACCCCCACACTCTTCCCATGCAAATAATGTAAAAGGGCTAGATTCTGCGACCGCTACCGCCACTCCTCCCTTTAATTTTCCTGACGAACCAGCATACACCTTGTACCCTTTCAACATCAACTCACTCCCACATCTAAAATTGTGTTCTTGTAAAAAAGCCACATGCACACCATACCTCCTTAAAGTGCCTTCTACCCACGCCCGTTTAAGCTCATCCCGTAACCCATTTACATTTAACGTTAGACACTTGAAAACTCCTGTAAGGATTTGCCCTTAGGCCGCGATGGAGGCTGCGAGACCGCCTTCCCCTTACCAGCTTTACCCATCAGCTTCCCACCCTTGATCTGTTCACTACCATGCAACAACCCCAGGTCCTTTCTCGCCACCTCCACCATTGACTTTTTACCTGTCCTCTGTGCTGGTGTTAACATATCTTCACTATCAGTCCCGTGCCCGGTCTTTTCCTGGACCCTGCCACCACTTCCATACTACCATCCATCTCTACACTCTCCTGCCTGTGTACCTCTACCGATACTTGCTCCTGAACAATGGCTTGCTGCTCCGCACAGCTGTTCACCAACTCATCCACCACACCCGCAGCTTCAATCACACCTTCACATGCCTCCCCACTGAGCACCGGCAATGGGTCATCCAACAACTCCCTCAATGCCTCCACCAATGGGGCTTCCTCTATGCTGTCAGCCAGCGCCTCGGCGCCAGCAGCAGGCACCTGCCCCTCCGATCGTGGCAGCGTCTGACACACCACCGTCGACCCTTCGACAATCTCACTCCATAATTTAGGTCCAACCTTCTTGTCAACCACCGGGTCCTGCACCTCCTCCCGCCCTCCTTCGCCCTGGTCTCGTCGTCCAACATCCATTCTCGGTCCTCTCCTCTGCATGCAGTCCGCCGCCACATGCTCATACGCTCCACACAACCTGCATGTCCTCCTCTGTCCCGCGTACGTTACGTAGAGCTGTGTCCTAAAATCCTGCAGGACAACATAAGAAGGAATGGGCCGTCGTAAAGTCATCTTGAGCGAGTATGTCCCTTCGAACAGACCTACCAACGGTCCCTCACTCCACTTCCCAGCCATTGCCGCATGCACAATGCCGTAAGCTCCAAAGGCGTCGCTGATGTCCATGGGATCTGATTCTAACGGGACATTCTTGACCTTGATCCACGTGTAGGTACGGGACACGTCTTTCAGTCGTACTTGTAATCCAGAGTGCACTGTATATACCCTGTCTTGATGGCGGTCTACGGTCCTCTCGTAAACTTCAGCCGTCAAGAACTTGACGAAGACTCTGTTAACTCCATTTAGAGCTACTCCGTACAAATCTCCTATCTCCAACCCGTAGACATCTCGTAAGATATTAGGCAGCACTGTCGTCACTGTAGCCTGTTGCAACACCCCAGACACCATGTCTATACAGACGGTATTAATCCTGCCTCTGCTCGCCGTCGCCATGTTGACAGAAAATGAAGTTTCCAGTGCTCGCCGCTAGGTGGCAGCTCGTGGAACAGCACACCCTCACACCACAAAAGCTGGGTGGCTAAATGATCGCTACATTCATTAGATACCTTTTGGTTCTCTTCTTGAACTGGCTGTTATTTTTTCTCCAGCCAGAGCCCATCAACGCTTCTATGATGGCCTAACTGCAAGTATAACTGCATTAACGCACGTAGAACCCAGAATGACCCAAGAATATCAAGAGTGAGACCATCTAAGTGGAGACTGCCATCCGAACCCAAAACAAACACCTACCCAAAGCTCTGAACAACTATGGCTTCTCCGTCTTAACTACAGCAACCCCTGTACTACTGTGAGACCTAATAACAGAAGAAGCAACAAAAAGAACAGCAAGAAATCACCAAGAACTCGACTATTTCACTTGAATACCCAGAGGGAGGAGGTATTGATTCACCGGGAAATCTCCCGGCCCGGGTCTTGACCAGATGGCGACCCGGCTCCAGCTCCCTGGCGTGGGAGTAGCAGAGACCGAAGTCTCCCATGGGAGGGGGTACCCCTCAGCGGTGGGACCAACTGGTCCCAGGCCTAGCCATATTCGCCCACAAGCACGTAGGTAGATAGTTACTAGGCCCCTCTGGTCTGCCACCTTCCCCGCCCCAAGGAGGCTGACGGGAAGGGCAGGCTTGCGAGCCGCAGATGGTAGCAAGCTCCAGCCTTGGCACCTACCCTGCCCTAGAAGGGCTGGGCATGGTGATCGACCGAATGCCCAGAAGGCGCAAAGGCAAGACACTATTGCTCAAAAAGTGTTTTACTCTTTTTGTTTACTATTATATTTCATAAAGTGTTAACTCTCATTGTTTACTATTATATTCCCTAGTTTTTATTTAAAACAAAAAATCTAACTGCCACAGTTCTTATATTAATTCTTATTATAATAATTAAGGTGCTAACTCAGGTACTAATTTACTTTACGTACTTTCATTGTTTGCTATTATTTTCCCTAGCTCCTTTATTCCCAGCTTTAGTAAACTACCATAGTTCAATTAATTGCATTTGTATAAATTGACTAAGGTACAAATTCACGTGCCAAGAACTCTGTCAAATATCTTATATCTCTGTAAACAATTATTAAAAATTTGTAATAATCCAAAAGTTACTAAGAATTTAATCTAGTACCATATTATTAAGTTTAGTATTATCTATTATTCTCAGGTCTAGTTATAGAATCACATCAAATCTTATGATTACAGGAATAAATCCTGATATCAGGTCGATCACCATGCCCAGCCCTTCTAGGGCAGGGTAGGTGCCAAGGCTGGAGCTTGCTACCATCTGCGGCTCGCAAGCCTGCCCTTCCCGTCAGCCTCCTTGGGGCGGGGAAGGTGGCAGACCAGAGGGGCCTAGCAACTATCTACCTACGTGCTTGTGGGCGAATATGGCTAGGCCTGGGACCAGTTGGTCCCACCGCTGAGGGGTACCCCCTCCCATGGGAGACTTCGGTCTCTGCTACTCTCACGCCAGGGAGCCGGAGCCGGGTCGCCATCTGGTAAAGACCCGGGCCGGGAGATTTCCCGGTGAATCAACACCTCCTCCTCCTCAAGTATAACAGGTCGATCACCATGCCCAGCCCTTCTAGGGCAGGGTAGGTGCCAAGGCTGGAGCTTGCTACCATCAGCGGCTCGCAAGCCTGCCCTTCCCGTCAGCCTCCTTGGGGCGGGGAAGGTGGCAGACTTAGCATCTATCTACCTACATGCCTCGTGCTTGTGGGCGAATATGGCTAGGCCTGGGACCAGTTGGTCCCGCCGCTGAGGGCTACTCCCACGCCAGGGAGCCGGAGCCGGGTCGCCATCTGGTAAAGACCCGCGCCGGGAGATTTCCCGGTGAATCAACACCTCCTCAAATATAAAATGTCAATCACCATGTCCAGCCCTTCTAGGGCAGGGTGGGTGCCAAGGCTGGAGCTCGCTACCATCTGCGGCTCGCAAGCCTGCCCTTCCTGTCAGCCTCCTTGGGGCGGGGAAGGTGACAGACCAGTGAGGCCTAGCATCTACCTACCTGCCTCGTGCTGGTGGGGAATGTGGCTAGGCCTGGGGCCAGTAGGTCCCTCTGCTGAGGGGTACCCCCTCCCATGGGAGACATAGGTCTCTGATACTCCCACGCCAGGGAGCCGGAGCAAGGTCGCTATCTGGTAAAGACCCGGGCCGGGAGAATTTCCAGCGAATCAACACATCCTCCTCAGATATAATTAGAGAAGGCAAGACACCACTCCCACGGGCCCTCCTAGGGTGGGGAACACTCCCACGTGCCCTCCTGGGACGGGGAAGGTGCCAGAAGTGGAGCTTGCTACTGTCTGCAGCTCCAAAGACTGCCGTTGGCAGACCAGAGGCCTAGCTTCTCCCTACGAGCCCCGTGAGGGTGGGGAATGTGGCTAGGCCTGGGGACAGTTGGTTCCAGAAGATGAGGAGGTAATTGTACCACCTCCCATGGGAGACATAGGTCTCACGACACTCCCAAGCCAGGGAGCCAAGGCCGAGTCACCATCTGGAAAAGACCCAGGTTGGGAGAGTACTGGCGAATCAAGAACAACAAATCAAATAATTAATAAATCATCTACATTGTACAAATATCCTATATCTCTGTGAAAAAAAAATCAAAATTGAAATAATGCAATAGTTAGTATATACGTGTATAACTTTTTATATATATATATGTATATCTTTTTTTCTTTAATTTCAATTATTTGCTATATATTTTTTAATACACATTTATCACTACCATTTTCCAACATTACCTATATACAGTATTAGTAATCACTTTATTTACTTAAAATTTGATTAAAACCTTTTTTATTATTAGTCCACTTTACTTTGTATAATTAATCTCTATATTATCTTAAAATAGTTCTTTACATTCATTTACCTCTTATTGTATTTTAAAAATTCTAAAATTTCAACCAGTGCAATATTGAACTCAAATAATTGTCCAAAACAAGTTAATAGTAACTATTCCAACCATTTCATTAGCCAGTTCCAGGGGTCAACGCCCCCGCGGCCCGGTCTGTGACCAGGCCTCATGTTGGACCAGAGCCTGATCAACCAGGCTGTTACTGCTGGCCGCACGCAGTCCAACGTACGGACCACAGCCTGGCTGGTCAGGTACCGACTTTAGGTGCCTGTCCAGTGCCTGCTTGAAGACAGCCAGGGGTTTGTTGGAAATCCCTTTTATGTATGCTGGGAGGCAGTTGAACAGTCTTGGGCCCCTGACACTTATTGTGTTGTCCCTCAACGTGCTAGTGGCACCCCTGCTTTTCATTGGGGGGATGTTGCATCGCTTGCCGAGTCTTTTGCTTTCGTAGGGAGTGATTCTCGTGTGCAAGTTTGGTACTTATCATTCGAGAATTTTCTATGTGTATATAATAATGTATCTCTCCCGCCTGCGTTCTAGGAAGTACAGGTTTAGGAACTTCAAGCGTTCCCAGTAATTGAGGTGGTTTATCGCAGTTATGCGTGCCGTGAAGGTTATCTGCACATTTTCTAGGTCAGCAATTTCACCCGCCTTGAAAGGTGCAGTTAGTGTGCAGCAATATTCCAGCCTAGATAGAACAAGCGACCTGAAAAGTGTCAACATGGGCTTGGTATCCCTGGTTTTGAAGGTTCTCATTATCCATCCTGTCATTTTTCTAGCAAATGCGATTGCTACAGTGTTATGGTCCTTGAAGGTGAGATCCTCTGACATGATCACTCCCAGGTCTTTGACATTAGTTTTTCGCTCTATTGTGTGGTTGGAATTAGTTTTGTACTCCGATGAGATTTTAATTTCTTCACGTTTTCCGTATCTGAGTAATTGAAATTTCTCACCATTGAACTTCATATTGTTTTCTGC
>WNWK01016862.1:0-43836 GCA_009830355.1 Cherax destructor
AACCCAGGGTAGGGAGGGTTAGCCACCCAGGATAACCCAGGGTAGGGAGGGTTAGCCACCCAGGATAACCCAGGGTAGGGAGGGTTAGCCACCCAGGATAACCCAGGGTAGGGAGGGTTAGCCACCCAGGATAACCCAGGGTAGGGAGGGTTAGCCACCCAGGATAACCCAGGGTAGGGAGGGTTAGCCACCCAGGATAACCCAGGGTAGGGAGGGTTATCCACCCAGGATAACCCAGGGTAGGAAGGGTTAGCCACCCAGGATAACCCAGGGTAGGAAGGGTTAGCCACCCAGGATAACCCAGGGTAGGAAGGGTTAGCCACCCAGGATAACCCAGGGTAGGGTGGTTAGCCATCCAGGGTAGGGAGGGTTAGCCACCCAGGGTAACCCAAGAAAGTTGGTGCATCATCAATGACTTATTTTCATTGGGGTCCTTCAATCTTGTTCCTTAGGATGCGACACACCAGTCGACTAACACCCAGGCACCTACTTACTGCTAGGTGAACAGGGGGACAGCAGGTGTAAGGTGACATGAACAACATTTCCACCCATGCTGGGGATTGAACCAGGGACACTCAGTCGTGAGGCAAGAGCCTTGCGTACCAAGCATCAATTGTTTTTTCTTTAACTTTTCAATTTGATTTTGTTCTTCTGTATGACCCTAGTGGGTTTAGCATTTAGTTATAACTTGTTATATGATAACTGATTTTGCTCCTAACTTGAGAATGCTTCAACCATGGCTTAAAATTTTCAATGCTGTATTTGTGTATGGTAATACATAAATTCCAGATTCTCGGAAACAAGTGTCATGTTCACGTGCCCTATGTCAAACTGTTGAAGCCATTCCCAGCATCCTGGAATGACTCATAACTTCCAAAACCTCAATGGTGTAGCTTCAAACCTTCATTAAATGTGGCAAAAAATTTGATGGCAGAGAGTGAAATTCAAATGTAAAAGTGCAAATCTGATAATTTTGCCTGTAAACTAGTGAGACTTTTTATTTTTTCCAACAAGTCGGCCGTCTCCCACCGAGGCAGGGTGACCCAAAAAGAAAGAAAATCCCCAAAAATAAAATACTTTCATCATCATTCAACACTTTCACCTCACTCATACATAATCACTGTCTTTGCAGAGGCACTCAGATATGACAGCTGAGAATAGTCCCTCCCAGCTGTCACTATCCCAGACCCCTCCTTTAAAATGCAGGCATTGTACTTCCCATTTCCAGGACTCAAGTCCAACTAAATCAATTAACTGGTTTCCCTGAATCCCTTCACAAAATGTTACCCTGCTCACACTCCAACAGCTAGTCATGTCCCAAAAACCATTCGTCTCCATTCACTCCTATCTAACATGCTCACACATGCTTGCTGGAAGTCCAAGCCCCTCGCCCACAAAACCTCCTTTACCCCTCCCTCCAACCTTTTCGAGACGACCCCTACACCGCCTTCCTTCCCTACAGATTTATACGCTCTCCAAGTCATTCTACTTTGATCTATTCTCTCTAAATGACCAAACCACCTCAACAACAACTCTTCAGCCCTCTGACTAATACTTTTAGTAACTCTACACCTCCTCCTAATTTCCACACTCCGAATTTTCTGCATAATATTTACACCACACATTGCCCTTAGACAGGACATCTCCACTGCCTCCAGCCGCCTCCTCGCTGCAGCATTTGCAACCCATGCTTCACACCCATATAAGAGTGTTGGTACTACTATACTTTTGTACATTCCCTTCTTTGCCTCCATGGATAACGTTTTTTGTCTCCACAGATACCTCAACGCACCACTCACCTTTTTTCCTTCATCAATTCTATGGTTAACCTCATCCTTCATAAACCCATCCGCTGACAAGTCAACTCCCAAATATCTGAAAACATTAACTTCTTCCATAATCCCTCTCTCCAATGTGATATCCAATTTTTCTTTATTTAAATCGTTTGATACCCTCATCACCTTACTCTTATCTATGTTCACTTTCAACTTTCTACCTTTACACACTCTCCCAAACTCGTCCACTAACCTTTGCAACTTTTCTTTGAATCTCCTATAAGCACGGTATCATCAGCAAAAAGTAACTGTGTCAACTCCCATTTTGTATTTGATTCCCTATAATTTAATCCCACTCCTCTTCCCAACACCCTAGCATTTACTTCTTTTACAACCCCATCTATAAATATTTGAAACAACCATGGTGACATTACACATCCCTGTCTAAGACCTACTTTTACCGGGAAGTAATCTCCCTCTCTCCTACACACCCTTACCTGAGCCTCACTATCCTCACAAACCGGACTTAATTACCTCCTTTCGTAATGTGGAGGAGTATCAACGTGGGCGCCGAGTATAAAGTGGGACAATCGGTCCAAGAGGTCCAGTAATAGGGCAGTAATTGTGGAAATAACGAATGGCGCCGGCATGGTATGTCCGCATAGGCCTATTTGAACTCAGTGAAGCGACCATACGACAGGATAAAGTCGTAACCCCTGATGCTGGGGGGCTTTCGTCTTAGAAGAGACTGAAATATGTTCAATGAACTTTGTGAAATGGTGAATATAGTGAAACTGAGTTGTAAATAATCAGGGGGTGATTGTACCGGGCGGGTCTAGCGTGGGTACGCCGTACCCAGACCGCCATGTTGGATGTGGAGGAGATGAACTAACATATCGCAATTTATCTACTCGAAATACAAGTACAGTACATAGTATCAAGACGGTGAATGTGTATAAACTAGTGGGGCATTAAGCCAGGATATACGTAGTGTGTAAAGTTATACGTATAAACAGTAATAAGGTCGGAATAGTGAGAGGATCTGAATCGCTACCCCGACCAACCACATGTTAACTAACGCCCGGTCTCGTGGGCGTATAAGAGTTCACGGAAATTAATTTTCCTTGACTCGACGGGACAACCCTTACCATCGCGATCGAACAGGACCGCAGGAGAACGCAACAACGGCGACTCTCATCTAAAGCTAAGTACTCATCTGTCGTCTTTGTTATTGGCCAATTATATTGTTACGCACAGTAGATGTACTTTAGCTAGGTCAACGATCTACCATGCACCGCTATGATGTTGTTAATTAGGTGAGTGATGGTCATGTTAACTTAATTGTGTGTTCTCTACCTTTTCATTCTGCGTGATCAGTCGTCTAATACCTATACAGTCCACTTAAATTTAATCATACCATAATTATTAATATTATCTACTCAGATTTATTTATACTGGTCCAGAGTGCAGTGGGCTAACGTGAGAATATTGAAGGTACCCCTTGGGTGCGGCCAGGAGTGGGTAACGTTCTCACATACCTTAAAGGGAATGACTGCGGTAAAATTATACTAGTCGGTCATCTCCCTGGGAGATTGTTTATTGCAAGTGGCGGTGTCCCAGATAAACTTATCTCCCACAATTCCCCACAATCCTCATAAAAACTCCTTACAGCATTTAGCAACTTACTACTTATTCCATACACTTGCAACATCTGCCACATTGCTCCCCTATCCACTATCATATGCCTTTTCTAAATCCATAAATGTAATGAAAACTTCCCTACCTTTATCTAAATATGTACTGTTCACATATATGCTTCAATGTAAACACTTGATCTACACATCCCCTACCCACTCTAAAGCCTCCTTGCTCATCTGCAATTCTACTGTCTTACCTCTAATTCTTTCAATAATAACCCTACCGTACACTTTACCTGGCATACTCAGTAAACTTATTCCCCTATAATTTTTACACTCTCTTGTCCCCTTTCCCTTTATATAAAGGAACTACACGCTCTCTGCCAATCCTAGGTACCTTCCCCTCTTTCATACATTTATTAAACAAAAATACCAACCACTCCAACACTATATCCCCCCCTGCTTTTAACATTTCTGTCATGATCCTGTCAGTTCCTGCTGCTTTACCCCCTTTTATTCTACATAACGCCTCACACACCTCCCCCACACTCACATCCTGCTCTTCTTCACTCCTAAAGGATGTTATACCTCCCAGGCCAGTGCATGAAATTACTGCCTCCCTTTCTTCATTGACATTTAAAAGTTCCTCAAAATATTCCCGCCATCTACCCAATACCTCCAGCTCCCCATCTACCAACTCCCCTACTCTGTTTTTAACTGACAAATCCATTCGTTCCCTAGGTTTTCTTTTTTATCTCACTCCAAATTTTTTTCTTATTTTCAGCAAAATTTATTTCTATCATCTGCTCTTCTTTTGCACTCTCTTACCACCTCTTCACCTTTCTTTTACTCTCCAAATACTCTACTCTTCTTATAACACTTCTGCTTTGTAATAATATTAATAGTTTATTGTGACACAATAATAATATTTTTATTTCATTGCAAGTTTACATCGAGATTTTGTAATTACAATTATGAATTGAAGTGCAAAGAGAGCCACTATCATGCCATGGCATTATGGGCAGACTAATCTAATGGCTTATTGACTACTTAATACTAGAGAAATTTATTAAATTTGTTATAGTTAAACATTAGCTTATGTTTATAGTAGATAATAAGGTTACTCAAATTACAATCTGAGGATATTACATTGTGACAGAGTTTTGTAGGATAGTTATATCAATAGTAAATATTGAAATTATATTATGGGAAAATAACACTGAGCATTGTTGAAAGTAGTTTACATTATGAGTATTTAGTTTAGGGTGAGTAGGTGGTTCTTGAGAAGAATCTTAAATTGATGTTCAGACTAGGGATGTATCGGATATCCGCATCCCGGAACATCCGCACAAATTTTTACATCCGCATCCGTATTTTTTCTAAATGAGACATCCACATCCGCAATCATGATTAAATAAATATTCGCATTTGCATCCGCGCCAAACAAAGCGAATGTGGCAGATATTATAACCTAAATTACAGAGCTTGCATGTTTGTTTCCCACAAACTTGTTCTTATGCTTTACAAATTAATATTGCTAGCTTCAAATCTTATAACTTAATGACCTGTGCAGAGAGAGAGAACATAAGAAAGGAGGAACACTGCAGCAGGCCTGTTGGCCCGTAGTAGACAAGTCCTTCACAATCCACCCCACTAATAGAATATTTGCCCAACCCAATTTTCAATGCTACCCAAAAAATAAGCTTCGATAATTCTATTTACTCATGTGCGAGTCCCACTCATTTCCAACCCCTCTCACTCATGAATTTACCCAACCTAAATTTAAAACTACCCAAGGTCCTAGCTTCAATAACCCTACTAGGCTGATAAATTAGACACATATGCAACACTTGGGTATCTTTATTGAGGAAACGTTTCGCCACACAGTGGCTTCATCAGTCCATACAAAGGAGAATCGTGAAGAACAGGAGTAGTTTGAGGTAATCAGTCCCTCAGCCTTGAATTCCTGTCTGACACAACAACATCTTGGGATCTTAATACAGGGAATTCTTCACTTGCCTAACCCTTGAGCACGATCTACTTCCACATGGTCAAATGTGATACCTCCTACGACTGCTGCACCTCTCCTGCCTACGGTATATAAGCTACTTCTTTGCACATATGCTGTATTCTTTTCAAGATTGATGGACTGACAACATCGAGTCAAGGCTAAGGGACTGCTTACATCAAACTCCTTCTGATGAAGCCACTGTGTGGCGAAACGTTTCCTCAATAAAGATACCCAAGTGTTGCATATGTGTCTAATTTATCAACTTGTCGGTTTTCTAAACCATTCATCTACAAGTACAAACCCTACTAGGCAGAGAGAGTGGCTGTGTAGTGTGCCATGTACGACTGTGTGTGAGACACACAGAAACACTGTGGAGGTGTATAAATAGAAAACAGGAATTAATATAGGTATGTAAATTGCATTTGATAAACATATTACGTTGGATAAACACGAGTGAGAGGGGTTGGATTTGAGTGGGACTTGCACATGATTTATTTCAAGAAGTATAAGCAACAAAAGTCCAAAAGTTATTTTACAGCTCTATACATCACTAGTGAGACCTCATTTGGATTATGCAGCTCAGTTTTGGTCTCCTTACTACAGGATGGATATAGATTCATTGGAGAACATTCAGAGAAGAATGACTAAAATGATTTACAGTATAAGAAATCTCCCGTATGAAGATAGACTTAAAGCGTTGAATCTCCATCTTGTACATCGAGGTGTACAAGTGGATGATGGGCATAAACAAAGGAGATATTAATAAAATACTGAGGATATCGAACCAAGTAAGAACCAGAAATAATGGATTTAAATTGGATAAATTTAGATTTAGAAAGGACATAGGCAAGTATTGGTTTTCGAACAGAGTTGTAGATGCGTGGAACAATCTTCCGAGTAGGGTGATAGAGGCTAGGACCTTTGGTGGCTTTAACCCTTTGGGGGTCCAAGGACCCTCTCCGAAACTCGTTCTCAGGGTCCAAGAATTTTAAAAAAAAAATTCTTATGAAATGATAGAGAATCTTTTTCCGATCATAACGCCACAAAAATTATGAAATTTGATCGAAAACTAACGGAATTATGCTTTCGTGAAGTTAGCGGTATCGATGACATTTACGCATCGGCGATTTCGCCTACTTTGAGCCCTATTTTCGGTAAATTCCAATGTTTCAGTCTACTAAAATTATAGCTATTTCGCTAGAACTCCATTTTGTCTATCGATTGAGTACAAGAAACCGCCTATTTACGAATTTCAACTACCCAAAATAGTGGTCAGAAAATGGCAATCTGGCCAATTTCACACAAATTTCAAACGATGCCAATTTCAAAATAGGGTCCAGAATAAACAAGGCAGACATTCCTGGCACTAAAATAACATCTCTGTTCAATAGTCACATCTCCAGGCCCCTCTTACATTACTTTTCCTTTCCATTTTGAATTTTTATTCTCACAAAAAATAGAAAATTTACTGTTATGTATACAACTGCATCATTGTAAAAATGATATAAATAATATCAGCGCACTTGTGCAAGAATATTAGACTCTCCAGTTGATGTGTATTGGATGCATGGTGTGATTTGTTTACTCTTGAACATCGGACAAAATCGAACATTTTCGCTACTTTGCGCTCAGTTTCAAGGTACTTGTCATCGTGAAACCAGTCAAAATTATCTCTATTTCTGTAATATATCATCTATTCTATAAAATGAGACTAAGAAAACGAGAATACAAGCATAAATACCATACGAAAATATACTGCAAAGTCGCTGTTTTAAACCAAAAACACGGCCAGTTTTTTTTCCTCATTATGCACTGTGTGCAGGATTTTTTTTATACTGCGCACACTGACCGCACAGACCCATTCTCTCACATCTAGGCCTAACAGCCTGTTTCTGCTTGATTTGAGGGCGTTAGAATTTAAGCGTACTAGTATGACCAAAACCCTGGGGCGTAAGCCGTACTAGTACAACCGAAACCCCGAAAGGGTTAAAAAGAGATTGGACAAATATATGAGTGGGAGGGGCTGGGTTTGATTGGTGTCGTGAGTATGGGAGTAAATTCTTAGGTAGTGGTGGTTTTGATAAGGACTGCATTGTATGGGCCAGTAGGCCTTCTGCAGTGTTCCTCCATTCTTATGTTCTTATGAGTAAATAGAATTATCAAAGCTTATTGCTTGGGTAGCATTGAAAATTTGGTTGGGCAAATATTGTTAGTGGGATGGATTGTGAAGGACCTACCTAGTATGGGACAACAGGCCTGCTGCAGTGTTCCTCCTTTCTTATGTTCTTATAGAGAAACACTGCAGAAGGCCTACTGGCCCATACAATGCAGGTTCTTATCAAAATCACCACTACCCAAAGCTACCCAAGAATTCACTCCCGCACCCACGACACCAATCAAACCCATTCTCCTTTGTATTGGACTGAGATCTGTTTGTGACAAACAAATCAAGTCACAAACAGATTTGAGATCTGTTTGTGGCTTGATAAAGCCCACTGTGCGAGCGAAACGTTGTCAATAACGGATCACATTATACTGCTTATGTGTTTATTTTTGCATAAGTGTCTCAATCTTCAGCTTCAAGAAGTCTTCAAAAGGACACAAATGCAACTAATGTGACATTTTATTGTGGCAATGTTTCGCTCTCCAAGAGCTTCTTGGAAAGATAAACACATAAGTAGTATCATGTGATCCTTTATTGACAACGTTTCGCCCATGCAGTGGGCTTTATCGAGTCACAAACACATCTGTTTGTGACTCGATAAAGCCCACTATGTGGGCGAAAAGTTGTCAATAAAGGAACACATTATACTGCTTATGTGTGTATCTTTCCATTGTGTCGGTATTTTATACCATTTATTTCCAGGAGCTTCATCAAGCAGCTTGATAAAGTTCCTGGAGAGCGAAACATTGCCACAATAAAATGTCACATTAGTTGCATTTGTGTCCTTTTACTTAACATATTGTCGGTAATTCTACCAATATTAATACATACAAGTCTTTAAAAACGCCGTCTGTCAATCGTCTTGAGAAACATGTTCCTGGTCTATAATTATCCCATTTCATTTATCAATATTTTTTTTTTCCAACAAGTCGGCCGTCTCCCACCGAGGCAGGGTGACACAAAAAGAAAGAAAATCCCCAAAAAGAAAATACTTTCATCATCATTCAACACTTTCACCACACTCATACATAATCACTGTCTTTGCAGAGGCGCTCAGATACGACAACTGAGAATAAGTCCCTCCCAGATGTCACTATCCCAGACCCCTCCTTTAAAGTGCAGGCATTGTACTTCCCATTTCCAGGACTCAAGTCCAACTAAATCAATTAACTGGTTTCCTTGAATCCCTTCACAAAATATTACTCTGCTCACACTCTATAAATAAACCGTAGTAGTATTTATAGTCTTTATTTATCCCACTTAGTAGGATAAATAAAGACTATAAATTTGCTGTAGTGTTAATGTTTGATTATGGGGGTTCTGCCTTGGGTATTTGTTCTTTATTAATTTTTATTTTCCCCCTCTATGTTCTTGCTCCTTCCCTCTGTGGGCCCCTAGCTTCCTTGCAGTGCTCTTCTTTCTTAGTATTTGACTGACTCCACTACTACTACCTCCACTACTACCTCTCTTGCTCCCGTCCCTATCTGCTGGCCTATATATAGTGCTTCCTCCTCTCTCCTTTTTGTTTGTGTGACTTTGTAAATGGTCTAAGTCGGACCAAAACGCCGTTGTAAACTCCTCTCTTCTACGTGCAGGTTATTTGTGTATAAGTAATATGAAATGGCATCAAAAACTAGTAAAGTGTGGAAGTATTTCCTGCAACAATCAAATGACGTGGCGCAGTGTCTTTTGTGCAAAAAAGATTATTCACGAAAGGGATGTGGAACTACATCTTTGAAGAACCATTTAAAATCAAAGCATAAAGAACAGTTTGAAGAATTAGAATTAGAAGAAAAAATGCAGTCAAAGGAGAAACCAAAGACTGAAAAAGACTCCTTTGAAAAGAGTAAAGGCAGACCTAAAACAAAGGAATGTGGAGCATATTAGCAGAGTGCAAAACTGTGGGATGCTTCTAACCCTAATTCAAAGAAACTGGATAAATGTGTGGCAGAAATGCTAGTTATGGATGATTTACCCTTCAGCCATGTTGAGGACACTGGATTCATGAGAGTGATGGCTGAAGCTGCTCCACAATATAAGATAAAGCAGCCAAACTTTTATTCGTCATTGACATGCAATGATATGTACGAGTTTGTTTTCAACAGTATAAAAGTATTGATTGATGAAGTGAAGCAGGACAGTAAAATATCCTTCACAACTGATGTGTGGTCAGATACCTCAGCAAATGTGTGTCTGTTGAGTTTAACAGTGCATACCATAAGTAAGGAAGATTGAACTTTGTGCTGAGTGCTGAACCACTGCAACACCGGCACACAGGACAATATTTCTGCAATGTTTGATAACATGTTGGCCAAGTAGGACCTATCTAGGAAAAATGTACACTGTGTTCTACTTGATGCTGGAGCAAATATGAAAAAAACTATTTCGATCAGGTGTAAATAATCTTGACTGTGCTGTGCACAAAATACAGCTTGTTAAAACTGGAATAACATCACATGATGATATAGAGAAGATGATTCAGAAATGTGGCAGCATTGTTACTCACTTTCATCATTCAACTATGACCAAGATGAACTAAAAAAGATTCAGGAGAGGCTTCAAGTAGCCAAGCTTAGTGTCAGCCATGACACACCTATAAGGTGGAACAGCACATTACACATGCTGAAAACAACACTGGACATAAAAAGAGTCACTATGTGTGTATGCTGCTACTAACACTGGACATAAAGGAGTCACTATGTGTGTATGCTGCTACTAACACTGGACATAAAGGAGTCACTATGTGTGTATGCTGCTACTAACACTGGACATAAAGGAGTCACTATGTGTGTATGTGCTACTAACACTGGACATAAGAGTCACTATGTCTGTATGCTGCTACTAACACTGGACATAAAGGAGTCACTATGTGTGTATGCTGCTACTAACACTGGACATAAAGGAGTCACTATGTGTGTATGCTGCTACTAACACTGGACATAAAAGAGTCACTATGTGTGTATGCTGCTACTAACACTGGACATAAAGGAGTCACTATGTGTGTATGCTGCTACTAACACTGGACATAAAGGAGTCACTATATGTGTATGCTGCTACTAACACTGGACATAAAGGAGTCACTATGTCTGTATGCTGCTACTAACTCCAAAATAAAACAATTCAGTAACACTGAATGGTTAATACTGTCCAAATGCGTGGAATCTCTAGAACCTTATGAAGACATCACCAAAAGAATGAGTGACTCAACATCAACAGTAGGTGAAGTAATACCTCTTGTAGTATCCTTAAAATACACTCTTCAGCAACACAGTCAACACACACAAGTTTCTCATTCTGAAGAATATCACACCTCAGCTTCAAGTTCAGAAATTGAACCAAACACTGAATCAGCAGCTGAGTCAAAAGAAGATAAAGAGGCAACACAGGTCGTAAACATCATGAGGCAAATAATGCAAGCTGAAGTTGAAAAAAGATTTTCCGTGGTTGAAGGTGAAGATTTGTACAGAATTGCAACATATCTTGACCCAAGATACAAGAGTAAATTCTTTTCCTCAGCTCACATCAATAATCAAGTGAAATCATCACTTGCCAGACTGTGTGAAGAGAGAAATGAAAAGAAACGCAAACAATCAAAGGACGATGAAGAACCAGTAAAGAAACGAAGAAGAGAAGACTCAGCACAAAAAACTACAGTCGTTGCAACATTAGCTGCAGCAATGATGTCCATTGTTGCTTCCAGCATTGATGAAGAGGGAACCTCTGCAGAGTCTGCGGCAAGCAAAACCATGCAAGATATTATTGAGAGATATCATAAGGAAAAGAGAATTAGTGGAACAAGTGAAGACAGCTTGAATTGGTGGAAGAGAATGAAGGGAGAGTACCCTGATTTGGCGAAGGTTGCTTGCCAGTATCTGTGTTGCCCACCAAGCAGTGTTCCTAGTGAGCAGTTGTTCAGTGCTGCCCACCAAGCAGTGTTCCTAGTGAGCAGTTGTTCAGTGTTGCCCACCACCGCATCCGCGGATGTCTAAATTTTCACATCCGATACATCCCTAGTTCAGACCAGGTTATTTTAGTATTTACTGGTAATGAATTCCAGATTCTGGGGCCCTTTATGTGCATAGAATTTTTACACAGGGTGATATGGACACGGGGTATATCAAAAAGTGATCTGTGTCTTGTGTTATGGTCATGAGTCCTGTTAAAGTTGGTGAGAAGAATTTTGAGTGGAGGGTTTATATTTGAGTGTAGAGTTCTATGTATGTGTATGTGATACAAGGATGTACAAGGTGGTGTAGGAATGAGGTGTACATGCTAAAAGCCCCTTTTATGCAGAGCATTATGGGCAAACTTAAAATTAACTTACAACTAAATGGTAAAAATTATAGTAAACAATTTACAATATAACTATTGAGGGTTTTCCACGTACTAGTACGCATAAATTCTAGCGCCTTCAAATTAAGCGGGAAATGGCTGGTAGGCCTAGAGGTGAGAGAATGGGTCTGCGTGGTCAGTGTGCGCAGTAGGAAAAAATCGGGGACTCAGTGGTGCATTGTGGGAACGCCATGTTAGTACACCTTGTTCACTATGCCTCGCGGTAAGAAACTCCTCACTCCTCAGCGAATTGGAACACTTTTGTTCCCCAGTGACAGTTCTAACACCGATGGGAGTGTCAGTGATGATGACTTTCTAAGTTTTGAGGAGGTTGTGACCGAAACTAGTGACCATAATACCGGTAATATTGAGGAAAACCCAGATGACCCTCAACCTGTGGCTTCTTGTTCAGTTGTACCAGAATGAAGGAGGAAACTCTTCTTTACCCATATCCCGGACTCTGATGTGAGCAATGGTGATGATAGTGATAGTGAATATGAACTCCAAGCTCTTCAAAACAGTTCCAGTAGCGAGAGTGGAGCAGAATATTCTCCAGTGAAGCGTCAGTATATACGACGGTATATGCGCTCTGGAAGCGTGCCATATGCTGTTCCAAGGGGAAGGAGTACATCCTGTGGGCGTACAACATGCACAGATAGTGAAAATTAATACGATAGTGTTGCAATTGGGATGAGAAATGTGCATGCATCTGGTGGTGGTGGTGGTGAAAGTAGTGGTGGTGCCAGGCGCGAGGCACCAGCAGTGAGCCATGCTGACTCAACAGACCTACAACAAAGGCCACCCTCACCCACCCACCCACCACACCAACCTGCACAACCACAACCTCCACAACCACCTGTCAATATCCAGTACCCACCAGCAGACTGCACCTGGGATTGGCAGGAAGCTGAAAATTTTCTTCCCAACCCCCATCAGTTTGATGAAAGTCAAAGTGGAATACGCCAATCATGTACACTTGGAAACAATGCCAACGAACTGGAATGGTTCGAGTTATTCTTTGACGAACCCCTGATGGAAATTATTGTCAGGGAAAGCAACAGATACTTCGATTACACCATGGCAAACACAATTCTTTCACCAAAATCACGTCTACACCAGTGGAAAGAGACAACTGTGGCTGAGATGTATCTTTTCTTTGCCACAATAATGCTTATGCCACATGTGTATAAGCACAATGTCAAATCATACTGGTTGACAGACTGCCTGATTGCAACACCAGGTTTCAGTGATATAATATAAGTGAATCGATTTGTGCTACTGTTACGTATGTTACACTTCTCAGACAAAACCAGGCCTGACAGAAACGACAGGTTATACAAGATTAGGAATGTGTTTGTGTACCTGAAACAGAAATTCAATATGCATTTTTATCCCTTCAGAAAGCTTGTTATTGACGAGTCATTGATTTTGTTCTAAGGTAGACTGCCGTTCAAGCAGTATATACCAAGCAAGAGGAAACGCTTTGGTATAAAGTGGTTTGTGCTTTGTGATTGCTACAGTGGTCTTGTATGGGATATTATTGTGTACACTGGAAGTTATACATTGCAAGATACCAGGAGGTTATTGGGTATCTCTGGTGATGTGGTTAGAACAATGATGGAACCATATCTTGGTAAGGGGCATATATTATATACTGATAACTGGTACACAAGCCCCTTCCTCAGTGATTTTTTGCAAGTGAACATGACAGATGTGTGTGGTACAGTGCGTGGAAATCGTAAGTATATGCCTAGGTTCAATGCAGGCACTCATAGAGGCGAGGTGCAGGCGTTTGCTGCCAATGATATCATGGCATTTTGGTGGCATGACAAACGAGATGTCACACTGTTGTCATCAGTTCACCCTAACGAAATGACAGACACTGGCAGGCTGAATAGAGAGACAAATGAACACATTCTAAAACCTGCAGCTGTGTTGGACTACAACCTCAATATGCGCTTAGTGGACAAATGTGACATGCAGATTGGGTTTGCTGATTGTGTTCGCAAGAGTTATAAGTGGTACATAAAACTCTTTTTTCACATTCTGGACATTACCATGCAAGACCACAAACAAACCACAATATGGCGAATTTTGTTTGTCTGTCATCAGACAAATAATATTCAAGTACCAAGGAGCAACACCTGCAATAGAAAACCGCCCACCAAGTTATCAACACCTACCCTCTCGTCTGAGGCCTGGTGAACACTTCCTAACAAAACTGCCTGCTACTGCTTGCAAGAAAGGCTCAGAAGAGGTGTTTTGTCTGTGCACATACAAAAAAACGCCCACAACAACGCAGAGACACTCGTTTTATGTGTGTGGAATGTAAAACACCACTGTGCATGGAACCATGTTTCAGACTTCCACAGGCTATAGAACTTCTAGAAACATGTCCAGTACTCTATGTATGTATATACATGTATATGATTGAACAATAGTAATAAACAATAATTTTCATTGTAAGTGTTTGTAAATATATTATGTAAACAAAATAGTGAGAACAAACTTTATGTCATTATTGTGTAATAATTAGCGAGTGAATACTATTTGAAAAACAGCACTTATATTGGTCTCACAGGCCATAAAAGTTATTTGACAAAAAAAAAAAAAATCGATAAGAAAACAACTCCAAGAAAGAAAAAAAATTACCGGCCAACCGGAAGTCAGCGATGCTGCCGAAAACGGTTCAATTTTGGTGAACTTTAATCCTCTATATCTCGGTAAATATTGATCGCAAAAATGTTTTTTTAGCCTATTAAATTTAGAAAAAAAACTATTATTTCATAAGAAAAAAGATTTTTTTTTTTAAATTCTGCGACCCTGAGAACGAGATTCGGAGAGGGGCTAAGCAATGAAATTTGAACATAACAATTTTGAAACCTTTTTTCTCTCTTATCACACCCTTTACTTCATCATTCCACCAATCTCTCCTCTTTCCTCCTGCACCCACCTTCCTATAGCCACAAACTTCTGCCCCACATTCTAATACTACATTTTAACCCTATGACTGTCGCAAGCGCATTTCTGAAACTCATTCTATATCGCAAAATATTTGAAAAAAAAAAAATATTATGTAACGACACCAAAACTATAAAATTTGACGGAAAACTTATGGAATTACGCTCTTGCAAAGTTAGCGATCTCGGTGATATATACGCATCAGCAATTTCGCCGACTTTGAGCCCTATTTTCGGCCAATTCCATTGTTCCAGTCGACCAGCTATTTCTTTAGAACTCCATTTATTCTATCGATTGAGTACAAGAAACTGCCCATTTACTGATTTCAACTACCCAATAAAGTGGTCAGAAATTGGCAATTTGGCCAATTTCACAGAAATTAAAAATAATGCCAATTTCAAAATAGGGTCCAAAATAAACAATGCAGACATTCCTGGCACTAAAATAACATTTTCTCTGTTCATTAGTCATGTCTCCAGGCGCCCTCTTTTGTCACTCTTGCTTTCTATTTCGATTTTTTATTCACACAAAAATAGAAGATTTACTGTTATGCAGACTACTGCATTATTGTAAAAATGGTATAAATAATATCGGTGCACTTGTGAAAGAATATTAGACTCACCAGTTGACGTGTATTGAATGAGTGGCATGATTTGTTTACTCTTGAACATTACCTTTGATATACCTTTGAAGAGTTTCGAGAGTATCTACTCTCTGAGCCCGGCCATGGGCCAGGCTCGTCTGGTGCTTGCCTGGTCAACCAGGCTGTTGCTGCTGGAGGCCCGCTGCCCCACATATCCATTCACAGCCTGGTTGATCTGGCACCTGGTGAATATATTTGTCCAATTTCCTCTTGAAGGCTTCTACACTGGTTCCAGCCGTGTTTCGGATATCTTCTGGTAAGATGTTGAATAGTCTGGACCCCGGATGTTACATTGGCAAAAATCGAACATTTCTGCTACTTTGTGCTCAATTTCAAGGTCGTTTTCATCATGAAACTAATCAAAATCATCTCTATTTCTGTAATACCATTCAGAGTCAGTCTGGCATTGTATCTAGGTGAGTGACGATCACTTTGCGCGTTCATACTATACATTTCTTAATATTTATTTCGTTTTAGTGCTTGCAACTGCTAAATAAGCCACCATGGGCCCAAAGAAAGCTCCTAGTGCCAGCCCTTTGGTAAAGAAAGTGAAAAACACGATAGAAGTAAAGAGATCATAGAAAAATATGAAAGTGGAGTGCGTGTGGCAGAGCTCTCCAGGATGTACGGGAAGGCCGATTCAACCATTACTTCCATCGTGGCAAAGAAAAAGGAAATCAAGGAAGCTGATGTTACAAAAGGGGTGAATATGCTAACGAAAAAGAGATCGCAAATAATCGGAGAAGTTGTTGCTGGTGTGGATCAAACAAAGAGAGTTAGCAGGAGATAGTGTTACGCAGTCGATAATTTGCGAAAAGTCAAGGCAGTTGCATGATGATCAAGTAAAGAAAAGGCCTGGAACGAGTGCTGATGTAGGTGAATTCAAGGCCAGCAAAGGCTGGTTCGAAAATTTCAAGAAACGAAGTGGCATACACAATGCTGTAAGGCATGGAGAGGCTGCAAGTTCTGACAAACATGTGGCTGAAATCCTAGTGGGGATTTCAAAGTGAAGCCTTTACTGGTGTATCACTCTGAAAATCCCAGAGTGTTCAAGAAAAACAGTGTCGCCAAGGCAAATTTGTGTATGATGTGGAAGGCTATCAGTAAGGCATGGGTCACGAGGGACATTTTCCTGATTGGTTCAATGAAGTGTTTGGCCCCAGTGTGAAGAAATACCTCCTGGAAAATAAATTGGATCTCAAGTGCCTCCTGGTAATGGACAATGTTCCTGCTCATCCTCTTGGAAGAGCAAATGGTGAAGGAGTTTAATTTCATCACAGTGAAGCTCTTGCTCCCTAATACCACTCCTCTCCTCCAGCCCATGGACCAGCAGATCATTTCAAACTTCAAAAAACTCTACACCAAAGAAATGCTTCAAAGGTGCTTTGACATAACCTCAGACTCTGAATTGACCCTAAGAGAGTTCTGGAAAGATAACTTCAATATCCTCCATTGCATAAACCTTATAGATAAGGCTTGGCAGGGACAATGAACTCTGCTTGGAGAAAATTGTGGCCAGAATGTGTCATCGACAAAGATTTTGAAGGGTTTGAGGCTGGCCCTGACAACCCTATGCCAGTTGTGGAATCTATTGTGGCATTGGGGAAGGCCATGGGGTTGGAGGTTGGTGGCGAGGATGTGGAAAAATTGGAGGACCACAATGAAGAGCTAACCACTGAAGAGCTGCAAGACCTTAATCTGCAACAGCAACAGACCACAGCTGAGGAAATTGCTTCAGAGGAGGAGGAAGAGAGATGGAAGAAGGTGCCTTCTTCAGATATTAAGGAGATGTGTGCAATGTGGACTAGGATGAAAAGATTTGAGGAGGAACATCACCCTGACAAAGCTGTTGCAGGCCGTGTGTGTGACATGTTCAATGACAATGTCTTGTCTCATTTAGGCAAATTTTAAAGAAACGCCAGAAACAAACCTTTCTGGAACAATTTTTTGAGCGACAGGGTCCAGTGACTCAAGCTGGTCCTAGTGGCATTAAAAACAAAGAAGGGAAGTAAACCCAGAAAAGGACTTGCTACCTGAAGTCTTTATGGAAGGGGATTTCCCTTCCAAACAATAGTAACTCTTCCATCCTCTCCCCTCCTCAAGTCTTCCACACATCAATGGTGTTATTATTGTTTTATTCTTCATGTCTCATTGTTTTCTGTGTAGATAAATGTACATTTCATGTAAAAAAAATTTTTTTAATACTTTTGGGTGTCTGGAACGGATTAATTTGATTTACATTATTTCTTATGGGAAAAATGGTTTTGAAAATTGTGAATTTTGAATTTCCTCAGACTCTCTGGAACAGATTAATCATGAAATTCAAGGGTCCAATGTACTCAAGAATGGCTTATTCGATTCACTTCAAATTTTCAAAGCCTGTGTAATACATCTTGGTCAAGATTCATGGGTCTATTTACATGCATGGGTGACCTATCCACAATGTTACATAGGTCATTATTCTGAATTTAGTTTGTGTGATTGATAATAATAATTATTTCTAAAAGTACATGACAACTTATACAGACCATAGCCGACATCAATGACATACTAACAGAAAGACCTTGGTTATGCAGAGCATTTCAGTCAGCTTAAGTTAATTTTGTCCCCAGGATGCAACCCACACCAGTCCACTAACACCCAGGTACCTATTTACTGCTAGATGAAGTGATAGCATGTGGATGGTAACTAACACCCAGATACCTACTTACTGCTAGGTGAACAGGAACAGCAGGTGTCTTAAGGAAACACGCCTAATGTTTCCACCTGTACCGGGAATCAAACCACGGACCTCGCTGTGCGAGCTGAATGCGAATGCGCTACCAACCCAGCTACAGGACAGGAAAATTTCAAGTCTGGTATTCTCAGTAGATGGTTCATATACATGTATTTAATTAAGTGTTTAGATGCCACTTTACCACTTTCTCAAAATGGTATAGTATTATTTGCCTTATTGTTTTTATCTTGGCTTGATGCTGGTGAGGGCTCTTGATCCAAGGAACTTGTCTTACCTTCCCCTTGCTTTGATCAGATATGAATGCCTCCCATTCAACTGGTACTATATGGTCCCTACAGGTTTAATGCTTTCCTCTGATTGAAATACTACAGCTTCTCAATGACAATCAGTTCCTAAGACCTCATCGATAAACGAATTCGTTGCTAAGTGAGGATACTATAATGGTAGTGGGTTTGTGTTAACCATTTTTTATATTGTTTTAACGTCACCTTTGCACGATTTATAACATTTCTGGGATATTTTTTAATGTTTATACAGTAGTGTACTGTATATTGTAATAAACAGAATAGAGGAAATCAGCTCTAATATACATTATTATAATTATATTAATCAAATTAGCAATTGGTGGAATGATGATGTAAAGAGAGTAGTAAGGGAGAAAAAGTTAGCATATGAGAGGTTTTTACAAAGTAGAAGTGATGCAAGGAGGGAAGAGTACAGTGGACCCCCGAGTTACGTACACCCCGGAAATCGTACAATTATGTAAGTATAATATTGTAAGTGCTTGTGGAAGTTTATTTTTGGGGGTCTGAAATAGACTAACCTAAGTGACATTATTTCTTAGGAGTAAATTGTCGGGAATGGCACTTGAGCAGGATTCTGGAATGAAGTTTTTACGATACTCGGGGGTCCACTGTATATGGAGAGAAAAAGAGAGGTTAAGAGAGTGGTGAAGCAATGTAAAAAGAGAGCAAATGAGAGAGTGGGTGAGATGTTATCAACAAATTTTGTTGAAAATAAGAAAAAGTTTTGGAGTGAGATTAATAAGTTGAGGAAGCCTAGGGAACAAATGGATTTGACAGTTAAAAATAGGAGATGAGAGTTATTAAATGGATAGTTAGAGGTATCGGGAAGATGGAGGGAATATTTTGAGTTGTTAAATGTTGATGAAGACAAGGAAGCTGTGATTTCGTGTATAGGGCAAGGAGGAATAACATCTTGTAGGAGTGTGGAAGAGCCAGTTGTGAGTGTGGGGGAAGTTCGTGAGGCAGTGGGTAGAATGAAAGGGGATAAGGCAGCTGGGATTGATGGGATAAAGATAGAAATGTTAAAAGCAGGTGGGGATATAGTTTTGGAGTGGTTGGTGCTATTATTTAATAAATGTATGGAAGAGGGTAAGGTACCTAGGGATTGGCAGAGAGCATGTATTGTTCCTTTGTATAAAGGCAAAGGGGACAAAAGAGAGTGCAAAATTTATAGGGTAATAAGTCTGTTGAGTATACCAGGTAAAGTGTATGGTAGAGTTATTATTGAAAGAATTAAGAGTAAAACGGAGAGTAGGATACCAGATGAACAAGGGGGGCTTTAGGAAAGGTAGGGGGTGTGTAGACCAAGTGTTTACAGTGAAACATAGGTGTATGGAATAGGAGGTAGGTTACTGAAAGCAGTGAAGAGCTTTTATGAGGATAGTGAGGCTCAGGTTAGAGTGTGTAGGAGAGAGGGAGATTATTTCCAAGTAAAAGTAGGCCTTAGACAAGGATGTGTGATGTCACTGTGGTTGTTCAATATATTTATAGATGGGGTTGTAAGAGAAGTGAATGCGAGGGTTTTGGCAAGAGGTGTGGGGTTAAAAGACAAAGAATCAAATACAAAGTGGGAGTTGTCACAGTTGCTTTTTGCTGATGACACTGCTTTTGGGAGATTCTGAAGAGAAGTTGCAGAGGTTGGTGGATGAATTTGGTAGGGTATGTAAAAGAAGAAAATTGAAAGTGAATATAGGAAAGAGTAAGGTGATGAGGATAACAAAAAGATTAGGTGTCGAAAGATTGGATATCAGATTGGAGGGAGAGAGTATGGAGGAGGTGAATGTATTCAGATATTTGGGAGTGGACATGTCAGCAGATAGGTCTATGAAGGATGAGGGGGAAAGGGTGAGTGGTGCACTTCGGAGTCTGTGGAGACAAAGAACTTTGTCCATGGAAGTAAAGAGGGAAATGTATGAGAGTATAGTTATACCAACACTCTTATATGGGTGTGAAGCATGGGTGATGAATGTTGCAACGAGGAGAAGGCTGGAGGCAATGGAGATGTCATGTCTGAGGTCAAAGTGTGGTGTGAATATAATGCAGAGAATTCTGAGTTTGGAAATTAGGAGGAGGTGCGGGATTACCAAAACTATTATCCAGAGGGCTGAGGAGGGGTTGTTGAGGTGGTTCGGACATGTAGAGAGAATGGAACGAAACAGAACGACTTCGAGAGTGTATAAATCTGTAGTGGAGGGAAGGCGGGGTAGGGTTCGGCCTAGGAAAGGTTGGAGGGAGGGGGTAAAAGAGGTTTTGTGTGCGAGGGGCTTGGATTTCCAGCAAGCATGCGTGAGCGTATTTGATAGGAGTGAATGGAGACAAATGGTTTTTAATACTTGACGTGCTGTTGGTGTGAGCAAAGTAACATTTATGAAGGGATTCAGTGAAACCGGCAGGCCAGACTTGAGTCCTGGAGATGGGAAGTACAGTGTCTGCACTCTGAAGGAGGGGTGTTAATGTTGCAGTTTTATAACTGTAGTGTAAAGCACCCCTCTGGCAAGACAGTGATGGAGTGAATGATAATGAAAATTTTTCTTTTTCGGGCCACCCTGCCTTGGTGGGAATCGGCCGATGTGTTAATAAAAAAAAATAGTTTGTATAATACTAATTGATTAATGTTTCTGATCAGAAATAAGTCAGTTTGACTTTATTAACTTAGGTTAAATCAACTTAATGGTCTTCTATGTATCTATAACATCAGTGTGTCCTCAAGACCAGTGCTCAAACTTTGTTATGTACACTAAGCTTATATAAAACTTCTTAAAAGCTGGTTAATCTTTACATAAGAAAAATTTGTACTGGATTTTGCCTGGGTAGGTTCATTTTTTTTTTAAATCGAAACACTACTTTTCTTATTATAATTTTTGAATGCTGCTGACTGCTTGATAGGGCAACTTTCAACCAGCTTCAGTGTGTTTGTGTATTATAGCATACTGGTGTCTGAAAGATTTAAATTAGATTTGGCCCATGGCTCGGTAGGCAACACTCTCGCATCACACACTGAGTATCTGTGGTTCAATCCCCGGCTGGGTGGAAAAACTTAGCATATTTCCTTACACCTGCTCTCCCTGTTCGCCAAGCAGTAAGTAGGTGCAGTAGAACCCCCGTATCCACAGATACGGTTTCCTCAGTTTCGGTTATTGGCAGTTTACCCTGATCCTTAATTTGGCTTAATAATGGCACCAAAGAGCAAAAGTAGTAATGGTGGCAGTTCTTCAAACCTTAAGAGAAGCTATGTAATACGTACTTCCCATCATGAAAAAGTGCTAATTCTGTACATAATTTATCAATTAAACTATCATAGGTATGTATGTACTAGGTAGTAGGTTGGTAGACAGCAACCGCCCAGGGAGGTACTACCGTCCTGCCAAGCAAGTGTAAAACGAAAGCCTGTAATTGTTTTACATGATGGTAGGATTGCTGGTGTCTTTTTTCTGTCTCATAAACATGCAAGATTTCAGGTACAGCTTGCTACTTCTACTTACACTTAGGTCACGCTACACATTCATGTACGTACAAGCATATATATACACCCCACTGGGTTTTCTTCTATTTCCTTACTAGTTCTTGTTCTTATTTCATCTTATCTCCATGGGGAAGTGGAACAGAATTTTTCCTCCGTAAGCCATGCATGTCGTAAGAGGCGACTAAAATGGCAGGAGCAAGGGGCTAGTAACCCCTTCTCCTGTATATATTACTAAATGCAAAAGGAGAAACTTTCGTTTTTCCTTTTGGGCCACCCTGCCTCGGTGGGAAATGGCCGACGTGTTGAAAGAAAATAAGGTATGTATGTATGTAAACGAAAAACAATTTATACATAGGGCGCAATACTAATCCCGGTTTTGGGTATCCACGGTAGGTCTTGGAACATATCCCCTGCAGATACCGGGGGAAGGGGAGCTATTGTACCTGGGTGTTAGACTGGTGTGGGTCGCATCCTGGGGGACAAAGATTTAAGGACACACTGACTTTCTTGGGTCATCCTGGGTAGCTAACCCTCAGGTTAAAAATCTGAATACAGTGGACCCCTGAGTTTCGTAAAAACTTCACTCCTGAAGTCTGCTCAAGTGCCATTACCGAACGAATTTACTCCTTAAGGAAAAATTTCACGTAGGTTAGTCTATTTCAGACCCCCAAAAATACACTTCCACAAGAACTTACAAAATTATACTTACATAATTGCACGATTTCCGGGGTATTCGTTAACCGAGGGTCCACTGTACATCTTGTCTTAACATTTCCAATGAAAAAATTTGGCTATAAGTTTTCATATGATGACTTTTTGAATGCCTCTTCTGCAGTGTTAATATTTAATACCATTATCAATTTATGCTGCACTCTGCACTATTCTAATTGATTGCATTGAGGTACATGGGACGGGTTATGGAATATGGGGATACCTTTCTTGATCACACAAAATACACTGTTTTGGTAGTATTGGTACCAGCAAAATTTTTTGTACCATCTCATCCCCAATTATAACCTAATTCAATTTATCCAAGGATATGATGTTACAAAATAAACCTTTTCTTACCTCTCATGTTTTATATTAAAAAAAAAAAGAAAATACTGAGGCCATGTAATCTAAAGCAAGGATCCCAATGGAAATAACCCACTGTCTGACTTTTTGCATTATCCTGAGTATTTTACACATGTTGCTATGTATGATTATTGTACTTATGTGTACCTGTACCTAAATAAACCTATGTACTTGTGCCGAAATAAACTGACTTATTGTGTGTAAAATTCCTAAGGGTCCCTCTTTCATAGATCCCATTCAGAAATAGTGTAAGAAATAAACATGAATGCATTCACTTAAGAAGAGAGGAACACTGCAGATGGTCTACTAGCCCATACAAGACCAGTAAGCCTTTACTGAACATACTTCAGTGCTTACAAATACAAATAATTTATTTCTCTTCTGAAGTACATATATGTACAGGTACTGTAGTTTACATGTAATAAAATATTAAGCACAAAAGAAATCCACTAATATGTGGTGCATTTTGGGCACCCTTTCAGGGTCCAAGGCCATTTTTGGAAGGGGTGCGCAAAGGTCCAAGAATTAAAAAAAAAATTATTTTTTCTTATGAAATGGTAGAGAATCTTTTTCTGAAGGTAATAAACCAAAAAGTACGAAATTTGATTGAAAACTGACGAAATTATGCTCTCGCGAATTTTGATGTGTCAGCGATTTTGCCGACTTTGACTCCCATTTTAGGCCAATTACATTATTCCAGTTGACCAAATTCTTAGCTATTTCACTAGTATTACTTCTATTCTATCGATTGAGCACAAGAAATCGCCCAATCAACTGTTTCAACTACAAAAGAAAGTGATTGGAAATTGGTAATTTAGCCAATTTAACTCAAAGTTCAAAATATTCCAATTTGAAAATAGGGTGCAGAATAAACAATGCAGGCATTCCTGGCACTAAACTAACATTTCCTCTGTTCATTAGTTACGTTTTCAGTCTTTACAAATGAACTCCATTTTGCTTTTTTATTCACATAATGAATTTTTATTCAAACCAAAAAAATGGAAGATTTACTGTTATGCAATATTGTAATAATTGTACAAATAATATTACCACATTTGTGAACGTACATTAGACCCACAAGCTGGAGAGTATTAGACGTGTGAGGTCATTTGTTTACTCTTGAACATCGGCAAAAATTTAACATTTCCGCTATTTTGAGCTCAGTTTCAAGCCATTTCCAGTACTAAAACCAATCAAAATCATCTCTATAACTGTTATATATCTTCCATTCTATCAAATGAGACCAAGAAATCGCAAATACAACTATAAAAAGTACACGAAAAAACACTGCAAAGTCACTGTTTTAATCGAAAATTATGGTTTCAGTTTTTTTTCTCTCATTATGCACTGTGCTGCAGGATTTGTTTTATGTGGTGCACACTTATCACATAGATGTATTCTCTCATATCTAGGCCCAAATTTACTGCTCAAAGCTTATCTGAGCGAGCTGAGCTCATGATGTAGAACTACGGTTTGGACCCTGAACTCAAAGCCGTAGAACTACGGCACGGACCCTGAAAGGGTTAAAGAATACTCAGTATTAAAATATTTAGTAAAAAGTAACATACGATACTATGTTGGTACTTTATATAGCAAAGGTTTGACATTATGCCCTACCCAGTATGACAGCAATTTTCTAAGGTTCAACTCGCGTCCATTTTGACTTACGACCAGTTGGTCGGAACCATGCTCGGTAACAAGTTGGATGGTATTTGTACAAAAAAAAAGAGAGGTATCTAAGTGAACAATAGTACAATTTTGAGTTTGTATTAATACTTCAAACCGATTCAGTGATCTTCAGTTAACCCCTTTGACTGTTTTGGTCGTATATATACGTCTTACGAGCCAGTGTTTCGGACGTATATATAGTGGACCCCCGAGTAACGAGCACCCCGGAAATCATACAATTATGTAAGTATAATATTGTAAGTGCTTTTGTAAGTGTATTTTTGGTGGTCTGAAATGGACTAAACTACTTGACATTATTTCTTAAGGGAGTAAATTCGTTTGGTAATGGCACTTGAGCAGGCTTCTGGAAAGAATTTTGCTCGTTACTCGGGGGTCCACTGTATACTCAAAAATTCTAGCGGCTTCAATATGAGAGAATGGGTCTGTGGTGTCAGTGTGCGCTGTATAAAAAAAATCCTACAGCACGCAGTGCATAATGAGAAAAAAAAACTCTGACCGTTTTTTGGATTAAAACACCGACTTTGAGGTGTATTTTCTTATAGTATTTATGGTTGTATTCTCTTTTTCATGGTCTCATTTGATAGAATGGAAAACATATTACAGAAATAGAGATGATTTAGATTAGTTTCATGATGAAAATGACCTTGAAATTGAGCTCAAAATAGTGGAAATGTTCGATTTTTGCCAATGTTCAAGAGTACACAAATCACACCATGCATCCAATACACATCAACTGGTGAGTCTAATATTCTTACACAAGTGCACTGATATTATTTATACCATTTTTACAATAATGCAGTAGACTGCATAACAGTAAATCTTCTATTTTTTGTGTGAATAAAAAATCAAAATAGAAAGCAAGAGTAATATAAGAGGGGGCCTAAAGACGTGACTAATGAACAGAGAAAATCTTATTTTAGTGCCAGGAATGTCTGCATTATTTATTCTGGACCCTATTTTGAAATTGACTATCTTTTTTATTTTGCATCAAATTGCCAATTTCTGACCACTTTATTGGGTAGTTGAAATCAGTAAATTGGTGGTTTTTTGTACTCAATCGATAGAACAAATGGAGTTCTAAAGAAATAGCTATAAATTTGGTCGACTGTAACAATGGAATTGGCCGAAAATAGGGCTCAAAGTCGGTGAAATCGCCGATACGTATACATCGGCGACATCGCTAACTTCGTGACAGCGTAATTCCATAAGTTTTCCATCAAATTTCATACTTTTGGTGTCATTACCATCGGGAAGATTCTCTATCATTTCATAAGAAAAAATAATTTTTTTTCCAAAATTTTGCGACATAGTAGAATGACAGTTTGAGAATGGGGCCTCCGACAGTCAAAGGGTTAAGTGGGATTTTCCGTAGCTGGTTTGGTAGTACACATAGCTCACACACTGAGGTCTATGGTTTGATCCCTGGTACAGGTGGAAACACTGGGAGAATGTTTTCTTAAGACTCCTGCTGTCCCTCTTCACCCAGCAGTAAATAGGTACCACATAAAACTATATATTATCGCCACCATCAACTCAAAAATTTCCAAATATTATAAGATTATTTCAAAACTAAAATGCTCTCAATCTCATTATGAATAATGTGCCAAAATATAATACTGTAACTTGTTAATCAATTACTTCTTAATTCAATTACAGTGGACCCCTTGTGTTCGTTATGCTCCAAACTCTAACAATTATCTAAGTGTATTTTTGTAAGTGTTTTTTTAAGTGTGTTTTTGGGGGTCTAAAAGGACTAGTCTAATTTACATTATTCCTTATGGGAATAAATTTGTTTGGTAATGGCACTTGAACAGCATTCTGGAATGAATAAATTACGAAAACTGGGGGTCCACTGTACAGTGGACCCCTGAGTAACGTAAAAACTTCATCCCACAAGCCTGCTCAAGTGCCATTACCGAACGAATTTACTCCCTTAGGGAATAATGTCACGTAGGTTAGTCTATTTCAGACCCCCAAAAATACACTTCCACAAGCACTTACAATATTATACTTACACATACATAATTGTACGATTTCCGGGGTGTTCGTTACTCGGGGGTCCACTGTACTGCTAAACCACTACTACCTCTGTTGAAATATAAAAAACATTGTTCAATTCGAACCAACTATGATATATATATACCTAGTATTAAGTACAGTGGTACCCCGGTTAACGATATTTATTCGTTCCAGAATGCTGTTCAAATGCCATTACCAAACGAATTTATCCCCATAAGGAATAATGTAAAATAGACTAGTCCTTTTGACCCCCAAAAATACACTTACAAAAGCATTTAAAAAAATAAACTTACATAAAAGGGCGAGTTTGGGGACCATCGTTAACCGAGGTACCACTGTAGTTTGTTAAGCATTAGGTTTAGTCTGCCCGAAATGCCCCGGCATGACAGTGGTTTTCTTTGTAGTAGTACTTCGCAAATCAAAATTGTAATTACACATTGTAAATTATGCAAAGAAATAAAATTCTTATTCCTCATTCTTTGGGTGTTAGCCAACTGGTGTGGGTTGCATCCTGGGGACAAAATTAACCTAATTCGCCCGAAATGCTCAGCATAACAAGCGGCTTTCTATATACATAGTACAGTGGACCCTCGCTTATCGGCCGTAATCTGTTCCAGAAGCTTGGCCTAAAAGCGAAATAATATTTCCCATAAGAATTAATGTAAATACAATTAATCCGTTCCAGACAAAAATATAATTTTTTTTTTTTTAAGATTAACTATAGTTTTACATACACAAAACAATGAGAACTAAATAAAATGACTAAAGAGATGGATAAATGAACATTTAACCCTTTCAGGGTTGAGACCCCGATCCTTAACTCGTTTTCAGGGTTGAAACATTTTCGGAAAAAAAAAATATTATTTTTTCTTATGAAATGATAGACATCTTTTCCAACATAATGACAACAAAAGTATGAAATTTGGTGAAAAACTAACGGAATTATGCTCTCGCAAAGTTAGCGGTATAAACGATATTTACGCATTGGCGATTTCGCCCACTTTGAGCCCTATTTTCAGCCAATTCCAATGTCTCTGTCTACTAAAATCATAGCTATTATTCTAGAATTCCATTTGTTCTATCGATTGAGTACAAGAAACCACCAATTTACCGATTTCAACTACCCAATAAAGTGGTCAGAAATTGGCAATATTGCCAATTTCACATAAATTTCAAAAGATGCCAATTTCAAAATAGGGTCCAGAATAAAGAAGACAGACATTCCTGGCACTAAAATAAAATTTTATCTGTTCATTAGTCACATTTCCAGGCCCCTCTTACATTACTTTTGCTTTCCATTTTGAATTTTTATTCTCACAAAAAATAGAAGATTTTGTGGTATGTTTACTACTGCATCATTGTAAAAACGATATAAATAATATCAGCACACTTGTGCAAGAATATTTAACTCATCAGTTGATGTGTATTGGACGTGTGGCGTGATTTGTTTACTCTTGAACATCAGCAAAAATCAAACCTTTTTGCTACTTTGCGCTCAATTTCTAGGTACTTGTCATCAAGAAACCAATCAAAATTATCTCTTTCTCTAATATATCTTCCATTCTATCAAATGAGACCAAGAAAACGAGAATACAGTCAACCCCCGGTGCTCGACAGGTCGGAGGTCGTCCAAATCGGTGTTCGACAGGTTTTTTTACGAGAATTTTGCTCAGTATTAGCCGATCTGCTCGGAGTTGGACGAGTTGGCTATTCATCCCGGACGCGTACGCGTGGCCCAGCACTCCACGGAGCGTCAGTGCTATTGTTTACAAGCGAGAGCGACCACCACCCACGCATTCATACCAGTATATTGTCATTATTCCACTGTTTTTAGTGCTTGCAATGCAAAATAAGCCACCATGGGCCCCAAGAAGCTCCTGAGTGCCAAGCCTGTGGTAAAGAGTGTTGCAGGGAGTGTAGCATTCATGCAGGGAGTGTAACATTCATGCAGGGAGTGTAGCATTCATGCAGGGAGTGTAGCATTCATGCAGGGAGTGTAGCATTCATGCAGGGAGTGTAGCATCATGCAGGGAGTGTAGCATCATGCAGGGAGTGTAGCAGGCATGCAGGGAGGTGAGCAGGCATGCAGGGAGTGTAGCAGGCATGCAGGGAGTGTAGCAGCTGCAGGATGTGCAGGCATGCAGGGAGTGTAGCAGGCATGCGAGAGCAGATGCAGGAGTGTCAGGCATGCAGGGAGTGTAGCAGGCATGCAGGGAGTGTAGCAGGCATGCAGGGAGTGTAGCAGGCATGCAGGGAGTGTAGCAGGCATGCAGGGAGTGGCAGGCATGCAGGGAGTGTAGCAGCATGCAGGGAGTGTAGCAGGCATGCAGGGAGTGTAGCAGGCATGCAGGGAGTGTAGCAGGCATGCAGGGAGTGTAGCAGGCATGCAGGGAGTGTAGCAGGCATGCAGGGAGTGTAGCACATGCAGGGGTGTAGCAGCAGGAGTGTAGAAATGCAGGTGTGAGCATGCAGGGAGTGTAGCAGGCATGAGGTTACAGGCATGCAGGGAGTGTAGCAGGCATGCATTAAAAGAAAAAGGCCAGTAACCCCAGAAAAGAACTTGCCAGGGGAAGGGGATTCCCCTTCCAAACACTAGCATACTACTCCATCCTCTCCCCTCCTCCCGTCTTGCACACATCAACAACTCTTCAATAAATGTAAGTGACATGTTATTATACTATTATTTCTTTATTTCTCATAAAATTGTGTGTAATTTAATGTCAAAAAGTTCTAAAAAATATTTTTATTTTAATACTTTTGGATGTCTGGAACGTATTAATTTTATTTCCATTATTTCTTATGGGGAAAATAGAATCAGAGTTCGACCAAACCGGTGATCGACAGGCCCTCTGGAACGGATTACCGACGAGAACCGGGGGTTGACTGTACAACCATAAATACCATACAAAAATAGACTGCAAAGTCGCTGTTTTAACCCGTAAACGGTCCAAACGCATATATACGTTTACTACGTCAGTGCCCTGAATATTTTGAAAAAAAAAAAAAAAAAGTTTTTTTTATAGAAATAAAGAGTACATTTTTCTAAGTGTTACAGGATAAAAAAATTTTAGGGTCAGTACTTACAGATATATGAGGCCGAGAAGTTGGCACTGAATGCTCACCTGACGGCAACATCGAGTCCTGCCGCTTGCAGAAGTGTTTCAATATACCTTTTTTTCTCGTTTTTATATTTTATATAATTTTTTATGTTCTAATAATTACAATTTATAGTAGTTCTTTGTTCTAAGACTAATATTAGGTACTGAAATTGTACTTAAATTGTCACAAACACTCTGACAGGTGGACATTTACACCTGCCTTGGTCATTTACTATTATCTAGGAATATATTCAAAGTATTTATAGGTCCCAGCAATGTTTTGAATATGTGGGAGTATGTAATAATAATAATAACAATAATAATAATAGGAATAATAATAAGAATAATGAAAATAATAATAATAATAATAAGTTCCCTTGAAGCACGATGTACAAGTCAGTCCACTGCTGACAATGATAAGATAAGATAAGATAATTAGTAACATTTGATGAGTGTACGCGAGGGTGCAGTGATAAGATAAGGGGTGACATTTGATGAGCATCCCTCTCTGTTTTCACTGTTACACAAACATATCTGTCTGTCAAACTGTGTCTATCTGTCTGCCAAGCTCTCTGTCTATCAAGCTCTTTGTCTATCAAGCTCTTTGTCTGTCTGTCAAGCTCTCTGCCTGTCTGTCTGCCAAGCTCTCTGTATCTGCTAGTCTGTCAAGCTCTCTTGTCTATCTCAGAGAGATCCACTCCTGAACCAACACGTCTTGTTCCTGAGCAAGTGTAAATACATATTTGCCAGTCATGTTTACACATTATCTCTACAAGCACTTTGTCTGGATTTTTTGGGTTATCCTAGGAAATTTACACTATGTATAATTGTATTTGTGTACCTGTGAGACAGAGATAGACAGAGTCAGATAGAGATAGACAGAGTCAGATAGAGATAGACAGAGACAGACAGACAAAGATACACAGGCATAGGTTATAAGACATTCTGAAAGAATGTTGCACATGGGTTATTATCAAGGTTTTTGATATTTCCTCTACCACTTATGGCCATATCCACCTCAGAGCCACTAAACTCGGGGTCAACATCACTTTCCACTTAAAATGGGAGAGTTAATACTACATAACATCAGTGAATCCCATGTGTTTGCCGCGCTGTTTGCTTTAGCTGGCGCTCAATTGAACTGGTCCTCCCATAAGGTACTAAGTGGTCCCAGATTTTTTTAATACAGCGCACACCAAGGGCTAAGACCCATTCTATGCTGACCAGGCATCTCAGGCCAATCGTGCCAAATTTGGAGGCAGGAAAAATAAAACGTAAATATACGTTTGGGGCAGTAACGGTACTAACGTATATATACGTTTGGACCGTTTACGGGTTAAACCAAAACACAGTTTTTTTTCCTCATTATGCACAGTGTACTGCAGGATTTTTTTTATACTACGCACTGACCACACAGACATTCTCTCACATCTAGGCCTACCAGCCTGTTTCTGCTTGATTTGAGGGCGCTAGAATTTAGGCGTACTAGTATGTCAAACACCCTGGTGCGTAAGATGTACTAGTATGTCAAAAACCCTGAAAGGGTTAAATCACTTACATACCTTTATTGAAGGCAGGAGGAGAGTATTGTTTGGAGACAGGACAAAATACTCCTTCAATATGATGCTAATATCAACTCTATACGGCTTATTTATCTATCACAATTCATCTAATATGACATAATAAACAATATTAATAACATAGAAACCTCATATACACTCTAGAATGAATAAAATGTCATTATGTATGTGGCTAGTGGTGGCGGCGGCAGGAGTTTGGAGACGGGACAAGATAGTCCTTCAATATGACACTAATATCAACACTACGACTTATTTATCTATCACAATTCATCTAAATGACATAATAAACAATATTAATAACATAGAAACATGACATATACTCTAGAATGAATAAAATATGTCATTACGAATGTCACGAGTGGTGTTGTTGTGTTTGTTGTTAGGTGTATAAGGGCCACTGAAAGATAAGCCTTACATAGTGGTGGTGAAGGTGGCAGCAGAAGCGGCGGTGTTGTCAATCGCCCTATATACCTCAAACAACAATGGAGGAGTTAAGTTTCATGTCATCATTTTTCTATCGATAATCGCTTAACTTACTTGCTATACTTTATCACTGGCTGGCGCTATAGCTTTTATTAACTCCTGCTGCTTTAGTTTTGTACATATCGTAGACTCACTGAAGAAGGCACATTCTCCCCTCTCAGCCCTTTACCAAAGGGCTAGCACTCTGAACTTTCTTTGGCCCCATGGTGGCTTATTTCAGTCACAATCAATAAACAAGCACCAAAATAAACGGATGAATGGAAGAACACGCAGAATATTATTCCTTACTCAATGAGAGAGAGACATACTTAGTGGCGCGTCCCATACGGCCGATAAGCAGAAGCTGAAAAACCGGCCTATAAGTGAGTTGGCTGATAACAGGAACGGCAGATAAGCGAGGGTCCACTGTATGTTACTGATATCAGCTAGACCTATATACCTTGTACATGTACTTGTAGAAGATATTATTACAGCCTCTCCTCACTTAACGACGGAGATCCATTCCTAAAGCCACATCGGTAAATGAATTCGTTGCTAAGCAAGGAGCATACTATAATGGTAGTGAGCTTGTGTCAACCATCTTTGATATTGTTTTAATGTCACCTTTGCACCATTTATAACATTTTTAGAATACGTATTTTTAAATGTTTATACAGTAGTAGTATATACTGTATATGTATTGTAATCAACAAATAAGAGGAAATCAGCTCTAATATACATTATTAAGGTATGTACAGTGGACCCCCGAGTAACGAGCAAAATTCATTCCAGAAGCCTGCTCAAATGCCATTACCGAACGAATTTACTCCCTTAAGAAATAATGTCAAGTAGATTAGTCCATTTCAGACCCCCAAAATACACTTACAAAAGCACTTACAATATTATACTTACATAATTGTATGATTTCCGGGGTGCTTGTTACTCGGGGGTCCACTGTATACTAGTCAGAAAGCCCGTCGTAAGACCGAGTCGTCAGTAAACGAGTACAGTCATCCCTTGGTTTTCGCTTGTCCCAGTTTTCGCTGATTTTGGTTTTCGCCGACTTTTTTCAGGGAAAATTTGTCTTAGTTTTCGCCGATTGTTTTAGTTTTCGCCGACCGTATGGGACCTGTCCACCAGTGCCGCGCACATACAAAGGCCGTAGGCCCGCCACCCACGCACATTGTCACGCAGTCTAGCATTGTTTACGCTTGAGTGAACATCACCCCAGGAGTTTATACAAAACATTTATTAACAATTCATTGTTTTTGGGCCTTGATTATTGTGTGTGACTACTAAATAAGCTACCATGGGCCCAAAGAAAGCTCCTAGTGCCACTTCTTTGGTAAAGAAAGTGAGGAACACTGTAGAAATGAAGAAATATTAGAAAAATATGATAGTGAAAGTGAGAAACACGATGGAGTTTAAGAGTGTAGCAGGCATGCAGGGAGTGTAGCATGCATGTAGGGAGTGTAGCATGCATGCAGGAGGTAGCAGGCATGCAGGGAGTGTAGCAGGCATGCAGGGAGTGTAGCATGAATGCAGGAGTGAGCAGGCATGCAGGAGTGTAGCATGCATGCAGGGAGTGTAGCAGGCATGCAGGAGTGTAGCATGCATGCAGGGAGTGTAGCAGGTATGCAGGGAGGTAGCATGTATGCAGGGAGTGTAGCATGTATGCAGGAGTGTAACAGGTATGCAGGGAGTGTAGCATGTATGCAGGGAGTGTAGCATGTATGCAGGGAGTGTAACAGGTATGCAGGGAGTGTAGCATGTATGCAGGAGTGTAACAGGTATGCAGGGAGTGTAGCATGTATGCAGGGAGTGTAACAGGTATGCAGGGAGTGTAGCATGTATGCAGGAGTGTAACAGGTATGCAGGGAGTGTAGCATGTATGCAGGGAGTGTAACAGGTATGCAGGAGTGTAGCATGTATGCAGGGAGTGTAACAGGTATGCAGGGAGTGTAGCAGGTATGCAGGGAGTGTAACATGTATGCAGGGAGTGTAGCATGTATGCAGGGAGTGTAACAGGTATGCAGGGAGTGTAGCAGGTATGCAGGGAGTGTAGCATGTATGTAGGGAGTGTAGCATGTATGCAGGGAGTGTAGCAGGCAGGGAGGGAGTGTAGCAGGCAGGGAGGGAGTGTAGCAGGCAGGGAGGGAGTGTAGCAGGCATGCAGGGAAGTGACCCCGGATAAGGACTTGGTACCTAGAGTCCTTATTAAGGGGGATTCCCCTTCCAAAAATTAGGGTCTCTTCCCTCTCCCATCTTCCCTCTCTCCCATCCAGCAACATCAGTCTTCAATAAAGGTAAGTGCCACATTCAGTTCATTCATTTGTGCATGTAAATCTATCTTTAAGGCCCCCAAAATTTTTTTTTCCAAACTTCTGGGTTTCTGAAACGGATTAATTGAATTTCCATTATTTCTTATGGGGAAAATAGTTTTGGTTTTCGCCGATTTTGGTTTTAGCCGATCCATCTGGAACGGATTAAAACCGAAAACCGAGGGATGACTGTACGTCGCTAAGTGAGGAGAAGCTGTATTATGGTCTTGTAAGCTGTATCACGTACTTGTAGAAATAAAGATTATCATTATTATTATACAATACAATTTTATTTCATTGCTCGTGTACATAGGTTTTTATTACAATCATAAACTGAAATGCAAGGAGAGCCTCTGGCATGCCATGGCATTGGGGCAGCTTAATCTAATGGCTTATAGACTGTCTAGACTTAAGTAGTTATTATACACTAGGATTAGTCTGCCCAAAATGCCCCGGCATGATAGTGGCTTTCTTTGTACTTAACAAATCAAAACTGTAATTACACATTGTAACCTTTGCAAAGAAATAAAATCTTTATTCTTTAGTTTATTTGATGATTGAAAGAGATAAAGATACAGGAAGTTTGTTTCAGTAGGAATATAATGAAACAACAGAAAGGGAAGAGTGAATATTAAAATGGTATAAAATATTGACAGATTGTTTGGTAAGACACATATGCAACAGTTAGGTATCTTTATTTTGTGAAGACGATGTAATCAGTCCATCACCCTTGAATACATAGTTTTGAGGTAGTCAAAACTATGTCTTCTCTTCTCTACTCAAAACTTCTCCAGGCTGAGGGACTGACTACCTCAAAACTACGACTTCAAAGGTGATGGACAGATTACATTGTCTTCACGTCTCTTCTGCTTCTACCAACTTTTCTGTACTCAACTGAAGAAGCCTACTGTGTAGGCAAAATGTTCTGAAATAAAGATACTACATAACTGTTGCACATGTCTTACCTAACAGAAAGGGAGGAGAATGATTTTTTTATTTTTTATTATTATTATTATTATAATCAAATAGAAGCGCTAAACCACAGGGGTTATACAGCGCTTTATTTTTTTTTTAGCTAACACACACTTGTAAATATAAATAACTCATTTTACCTTATTCCTAGTATATCTTCTTTATAATATAATAAGATATTATCCCTTTTATAGCATAATAATATGGTATTAAAAGGACCCCAATGGAAATAAGTCATGTTGTGTAATTTTAAAAATGGGTTAGATAAATACACGAGTGAATGTTCCTTCCTTAAGTGAATGTGACCTGACCTGACTAGGTTGCATCATTGGTTTAAGCTGGTAGAAGACTTGGACCTGCCTCGCATAGGCCAGTAGTATCCCTACTGCAGTGTTCCTTATGTTTCTTACAGCAAGTTTAATTATATCATAAAGCAAGATAATTTACTCGATAAAAATACAGTGGTACCTCGAGTTACGAGCTTAATTCGTTCCAGACAGCTATTCAAGTGCCGATACAGAAGGAATTTTTTCCCATAAGAAATAATGAAAATTAGATTAATCCATTTCACATTACACTTACAAAAGCACCTACGATACACTTACATAATTGTTTGAGTTGGGAGCTGCTCGTAAGTAGAGGTACCACTGTAATGAGAACTTCACAATTCAATATTATGTAAAGGAAAATAACTTACTTGAGAAAAAAGATGAAACTTCAGAGTTGAATTTGGAGGTTCATTTACTGCCAAGTACTGGTCATGTAGTTGAATAGTGAATCAACATCCTCCTTAGCTTGTTGCATCTGTTTGACACCATCCTTCACCATCAGGAATGACTGACGAAACAGGTCTGGTGGGATGCCCAGAGCATCATCAAGGAATGCCCGCTGATACCCACCGTTGTATTCTACTGCTGCCTGAGCCACTGCAAAGTTCAAATGTTCATTTAGGTTGTAAAATAAAAATGGGCAATGACGCCAAATTTTTCTATGGAAGCTTTTAGAGAGTTCCTTGATTTCTGCGTATATGGCAGTGTCTTTATCATGTGTCAGCTTCTCGTATACCATTTTGTAGTTCACTGATCTTCCCAACAACATTTCTATCTCCTTAGTCTCCTTAGCTCCAGAAATATCTCTGCAGAGAAGTGAGCAACGAGGCTGATGCTTCTTGAGGTACTTGTCAAACTTTGCTTGACTTATGATGTTCATCCTGAGCCTCTTCCTCAAGGCTGAACAACGAGTGCAATAGAACATTGCACTATAATCAATGATAAGTCCAGTTTCAGCGTCAAATATTGAACCAATACCGAAGCTTGGGTGATGCCTGCTATTACTTCTTATCCCATTAATATGATGCTTATCAAAAAACACACTGACATGAAGCATTCCATCAGCATCAGGTAATTTTCCTAGCTTAGCATACTCAGCAAAGACAATCTGACGACTTTCATGCAAAACCTCCTGGCAATCCTTCACAGCCACCTCCATAATTTTATTTGCGTATATCTCATATTTTCCCTTGGATATAAGAGGTGCAGATCCAATACCTATGAAACCAAAACCATTGTAATGACCCCCGTCCAACATGTGAGAATATATCCTCAAACACATCTCTGGGTCTGGCTGTCTAATATTGTGGGGTTTCTGGACAAACTCAGCATCGCAGGAGTCACACTGTTTAATGAAGCTCATTTGCATATCACGGACATCAACTTTAATGTTAAACTGATCATTGCCGCACTTCTGACATGACTTGATCACTTTCCCACTATTATTTACACTTATATTTCCTCTCTGATGACAGCCATCAGTCTTAAAATATGCCATGCGCTTTTGTGCGCTGGATGCGCTAGGTTCCTGCGCACCTGAGGCTCCTGAAGCCTCAGCTCCCGAAGCCTCAGCTCTCGAAGCCTCAGCTCCCGAAGCCTCAGCTCCCGAAGCCTCAGCTCCCGAAGCCTCAGCTCCCGAAGCCTCAGCTCCTGATTCTTCCTCTTCGTCACTGGAGTCGCTGCTGTCCTCGTAAATATCTAGCAGCTCCTCGTCGCTGTCTATGAAATCCTTCTCTGATTCTGGTTCCCCGTCACTAGCTAGGTGCTCCTCGTCACTAGTTATGTTATCAACGTCACTGCTAACTACCTCGTCGTCACTAGTTGATTGTTCATCGTCACTAGCTAGGTGCTCCTCGTCACTAGCTAGGTGCTCCTCGTCACTAGTTAGGTACTCCTCGTCACTAGCTAGGTACTCCTCGTCACTAGCTAGGTGCTCCTCTTCACTAGCTAGGTGCTCAGCTGCTGTAGTACTGGAGACAACAGTTACAGGAGCACATGGAGTAGTGGTAGTGCTGGTACCCACGGTGCTTCCCATGGTAGTAGTGCTGGTACCCACGGTGTTTCCCATGGTAGTTGTGCTGGTACCCACGGTGTTTCCCATGGTGTTAGTGCTGGTAGCAGCAGCAGAGGTGTTTCCCGTGATGGTAGCAGCACCAGTGGTGTCTTCCATGGTACCTGTGGTGCTTGCCATGGTGGTAGTGCTGGCGCTGTTTTGTCCCATTGTTGTAGTGCTGGCCATGGAAGCTTCACATTTCTTGTCATTTTCTCTGCGTTGCTGAGCTCGACGAGCGTTAAGCTTCTGTCGGCGAGTTGTAGGAGCCATCGTTAACAATGTACTTCAAAATAAGTAATTATATTCAGCCCACGAGGCAGGAATCACCAGGAGAGAGAGAGACATATACACACTCCAAAGGTCTGTGTCGCACTGAGGATACTTTAACGGTTGCGCTATATTTAAGCCGTCTTAGTAGCACACAGGTAAGTACCCACAAGTGAGAAGTGTCGGTGAGAGGAAGATCTTGAGTTAAAGATAAAAGAGACAGGACTAAACCCAGCTGCGAGGCGGTGAATGAGGGCATGTAGTAAGCTTATTTAGGTACAAATACATATAAATACAATTACACAAATTATCATACATAGTAACTTATGTGTAAACCCTATAGTAGCACAAGTAGCAGTAGCTGCTAAAAGTAGCGACGTTCCTCAACCTGTCTGTATAATAATACTAATAATAATATCTTTATTTACTACCAGTACATGTACAAGGTATACACACCATACTAATGACATACTACTATATAGAAAGACCCTTGTTATGCTGAGTATTTCCAGCAAATTAGGTCAGTTTTGTCCCAGGATGTGACCCACACCAGGCCACTAACACCCAGGATGCGACCCACAACAGTCCACTAACACCCAAGATGTGACCCACACCAGTCCACTAACACCCAGGATGCGACCCACAACAGTCCACTAACACCCAGGATGCGACCCACACCAGTCCACTAACACCCAGGATCGACCCACCAGTCTACTAACACCCAGGATGCGACCCACACCAGTCCACTAACACCCAGGATGCGACCCACACCAGTCCACTAACACCCAGGATGCGACCCACACCAGTCCACTAACACCCAGGTACCTATTTTACTGATGGGTGAACATGGACAGCAGGAGTCTTATGGAAACACATCCCTAATATTTTTCCAGCCGTACCGGAGATTCGAACTCCGGATCTCAGTGTGTGAGCTTGAGTGCGCTACCGATCCAGCTACGGGATATCTTAAAATTGTACTATGGTTCACTTTTTTTGTACATTTAAAAACTTCTACTTAATAACCTGCCTGGTTCTTTAGTAGTCTTCAAGCATTAGATTAGTCTGCCAGAAATGCCCCGTATTAGTGACCTTCTTTTGTGCTTAACAATATTTTATTACTACATTTTGTAGTAATAAAAGAAATAAACTTATTATCATTATTATGGCTCCATTTTCCACGCTACAGACATGTCTTTAACGGTTTTATTGGGAGGCCGGTAGCCGACCTCAGGTGCAAGTTTATCTAGGTAGAGTTACACATAAATTCAGCTACATAAATTATTATACATATTTTTATTTCCATAAGTACATTTATAAGGTATATAGGTCTAGCTGACATCAATGTCATATACAACTATATAGAAAGTTCCCCTTGTTATGCTGAACATTTCCCGCAAATTAGGTAAATTTTGTCTCAGGATGCGACCCACACCAGTCTACTAACACCCAGGTACCTATTTTACTGATGGTGAACATGGACAGCAGGAGTCTTATGGGAACATCCCAATGTTTTCCAGCCGTTTCGGGGATCGATCCCCGGACCTCAGCGTATGTGAGTTAAATGCGCTAGCGATCGAGCTAGTACCTACGTAACAAAAAAAAGCACAATACCGTGACTGAAACTATACACAAATAACTTGTATGGGCCAGTAGGCCTTCTGCAGTGTTCCTCCATTCTTATGTTCTATATGCGGGTTATTTGTGTATAGTAACATACGTGTAAATTACCCATCACTCCGCTCAAACGAGGGAGGTTCCTCTTGGTCCATTGGGAACTTCTAGTTTATATTTATATTTACAAAGGGACTCTTAGTCCCTTTCTTAACTTGCCCAGGTATGGGCAATATCTTCTCCTGAGTGTTAGCCGACTGGTGTAAGTCACACAATGAACACAGGTACAGGTACACATAAAAAGTGTGTAAATTACCCACCATGATAACCCAAAAAGAGTCAAAGTGACTTATTACCACTGTGGTCCTCTGCATAACCAAGGACTGTCTATATAGTGGAAATAAATGGTATAAAATACTTACACAATGGAAAAATAAACACATAATGCAGTATAATGTGATCCTTTATTGACAACGTTTCGTCCACGCAGTGGGTTTTATAGTCACTGCGTGGGCGAAACGTTGTCAATAAAGGATCACATTATACGTAAGAACATAAGAAAGAAGGAACACTGCAGCAGGCCTACTGGTCCATGCGAGGCAAGTCCAAGTCTCCCACCGGCTTAAGCCAATGCCCCGACCCAGCCAGGTCAGGTTACATTCACTTAAGGAAGGAGCACGGCATCTGACCTAGTAGCACAAGCTAGTCAGGACCAACTCACACCCATCCGCACCCACTCATATATTTATCTAGCCTATTTTTAAAACTACACAACGTTTTAGCCTCTATAACTGTACTCGGAAGTTTGTTCCACTCATCGACAACTCTATTACCAAACCAAATTTTTCCTATATCCTTCCTGAATCTGAATTAAAGTAAAGTAAAGTAAATTTTATTTCTTTCAGATTGCAGATTACATAGGTATTGGTAGTTACAATGTGAATTGAGTGCAAGGAGAGCCACTGACATGCCATGGCATTAGGGGCAGCTTAATCTAGTAACTTAAAACTATGTACTTTTATCCAACTTAAAGCCATTGCTGCGAGTCCTGTCAATACTAGATATTTTTAGCACGCTATTTACATCCCCTTTATTTATTCCTGTTTTCCATTTATACACCTCAATCATATCTCCCCTAATTCTACGCCTTTCTAGAGAGTGCAGATTCAGGGCCCTCAGTCTATCCTCATAGGGAAGATTTCTGTTACATGGGATCAACTTAGTCATCCTCCTTTGTACGTTTTCCAGAGCATTTATATCCATTCTGTAATACGGTGACCAAAACTGTGCAGCATAATCTAGATGAGGCCTAACCAGGGATATATAGAGTTGAAGAACAACCTGAGGACTCCTATTATTTATGCTTCTTGATATGAAGCCAAGGATTCTGTTCGCTTTATTGCGAACACTTATAATAATAATAATAATAATAATAATAATAATAATACTTTATTGAGACATGGTACAGTGATACATGGTTGGGTAGACAAGATACATAGGTATTAATGGATGTACATGAAGCCTAATATGCCCTTGGCATTCTCAGACTATTTAATTAGACTCATGGTAAAGTTATGGGTTGATAATTTATAAAATAAGTATAATTGTGTATCTAAGTTATAAAGTTTGAATATAAGTTGAACATATCAATTAATTGTAGCAATGCAACTAATTGAGTGAGATAACAATTTAAAACAATTAATTGTATTGCAGTTACAGTTTACGTGGTCATTATAATGTAAATGTTATGGAAACAGTTAGCTTAGTAAGTATTATCCATAACAGGTTTTTACATTTAAGTGATTAGTAAGTTTTTTACATTTAAGTGATTATTCTACTTTGTTGGGAAATGTTTGATATTGAGCATTTAGCTTTGGGTGAGAAGGTGGTTTTTTAGCATCGTTTTGAATTGGGGTACAGGCAGGGTTTCTTTGGCAATGACAGGTAATGAACTTATGCACTGCTGTCTTGGTTTTAGATTACTGCTAACCAGAACTCCTATGTGGCATGGTTATTGTCCTGTCCAATATTTAGAACTTTGCATTTATCTATATTAAACTGCATCTGCCACTTCTCCTACCACTGCATCAGTCTATTCAAATCTTCCTGGAGTGCTCTAATGTCCTCATTTGAATGAATTGGACGGCCTATTTTGGTGTCATCGGCAAACTTGCTTATGTCGCTATTTATTCCCTCATCTATGTCGCTTACGTAGATTGTGAACAACAAGGGGCCCAATACTGACCCCTGTGGAACACCACTTGTGACGCTTCCCCACTCTAATTTCTCCCCATTTATGCGAACTCTCTGCTGCCTATTTGTCAACCATGCCTCTATCCAGGAAAAAAATTCTCCTCCGTGTGCCTTAATTTTCCTCAATAGTCTCTGATGTGGGACTCTATCAAAAGCCTTACTGAAGTCCATATACACAATATCATATTCATTACCATTATCGACCTCCTCAAATACCTTGGTGAAAAAAGTTATTAAATTTGTAAGGCAGGAACGCCCTTTTGTAAAACCGTGCTGAGATTCGTTGATTAATTTATGCTTTTCAAGATGGCTGCGAATTGCCTCGGCAATTATTGATTCCATAAATTTTCCCACTATGGAGTTTGACTTATTGGTCTATAGTTCGAAGCTAAGGACCTGTCACCTGCTTTGAAAATAGGTATTACATTTGGCATTTTCCACTTATCTGGCACCATGCCAGTTTGCAGTGATATGTTGAAAAGATTAGCCAACGGTTTGCTAAGCTCCTCTTTACATTCCTTTAGAACCCTTGCATACAGTTCATCAGGGCCTGGGGATTTGTTAGGTTTTAATTTATCTATTTGTCTAAGGACCATGTCACTTGTGACCCTAATCGTGCATAGTTTACTATCGTCCTGTTCTACATAATTTATTATTTCTGGAATATCGCTAGTATCCTCCTGTGTATGTGTTTATCGCTAGTATCTTCCTGTTTGTGTTTATTTTTCCACTGTCTATATAGTACGTCATTGATAAAATAATAATAATAATAATAATAATAATAATAATAATAATAATATCTTTATTTACTACCAGTACATGTACAAGGTATACACATCATAGCTGACATCAATGACATACTACTATATAGAAAGACCCTTGTTATGCTGAGCATTTCCCGCAAATTAGGTCAGTTTTGTCCCAGGATGCCACCCACACCAGTCCACTAACACCCAGGATGTGACCCACACCAGTCCACTAACACCCAGTAGTCCAAACTTCTGAAACCTATCTCCCCCCGCCTCTCCCCCCGCTCTCTCCCTCCCTCTCTATACCTCCCCTTCTCCCTCTCACACACACCCTCTCTATACCAATGGAGGCTGGGCGTTTGGCGGGCTAGCTCCGGGATTTTCAAGGATAGCTCCTGATCAAAGGGCTGACCAGGTCACGACTAGACAGGACTCTGTGTGATGTCTGGGAAGATTCCAGCAGCGAGAGGACATCCCAGTGCATCGTTTCAGCGTAAACAGTGGAAGTTTTGCAGTTTGAGGGTTGGGGCTGGAGTGTCCCAAGTCAGGCGGGAGCAGACGTGCCTCCTCCCCCATGCCTACCGGGGGAGGGGGCGGGGTGTGTTGGCTGCCCAGTGTTTGGTGAACAGTGACCCTCTCATAACCCATCACCCTGTTCCTCCACCCCAACTCCCAGCGTCGGCGATGGCGGGGTGGTGGGGATCGGGAGCTTCCACTGCAGGGACAGCGCCGTGGAATTCGACTACGAGGCAGCTGTCAGGTGTGCCTCAGGCGGTGTGCACTCAGTTCTTCAGGCTTGGCATCCGTGCACCCCGGTGGATGTCTTGGGCCCGGGGGCTCCATGTGGGAGCGACCAGCACGCCTCTCGGCGGACGGAGGGGCCTGGGATCTGCAATCAAATTGGCGTCCACCTGGGATCTGCAATCAAACTAGCGTCCACCAGGACGTTGACCGTCCCCAGGGCTGCTCCCTCGGGCTGCTAGCGTGGTGCTCCTGCAAGCAGCAGATCCTGGTGCAACCTGCTGCTGTTTGCAATGGCTGTCTGGCTGTACTGCCGAAGAGCGACAGGCACCTTGCAACATCTGTTGTTGGGGCAATGGATGCATTCACTAGAATATTGCTCATTAGTCTGTCATTTGTTTACCATGTATGGACGTGTTTATGTTCATTATCTTTGCAACTTGTCATGATTGTGACCAGCTCTACTTGGAGCTCATTAACTTTGCAACTGTCATGATTGTGACCAGCTCTACCTGGAGCTCATTACCTTGCAACTTGTCATGGATTGTGACCAGATCTAGTTCATTACCGCTGTAACTTGTTCAGCTATC